>JABVXV010000700.1:0-13960 GCA_013365325.1 Dipetalonema caudispina | reverse complement strand
TAATAATAATAATAATAATAATAATAATAATAATAATAATAATAATAATAATAATAATAATAATAATAATAATAATAATAATAATAATAATAATAATAATAATAATAATAATAATAATTGATGGTAATTGGTGATAATAATAATAAATTGCAATTAGAAGTATTAGAGAGATAATATTTTTAAAAGTTGAAATTTGGATGAAATATCTGTTATATATATAACAGATAGAGAAACATTATAGAAATTCTAATGGCATGTTGCAGACACGTTGATGAATGAGGTTAGGATAATAGAAAAATTGGATGAACGAAGATGGCGAGTGGGAAATTCTGCATCCCATCATTTATTGTGAGTAACATTTTCTACATTATAGTATGTGATGTTTATGTTGACAAGCAGAGGTGAAATGATGGTGAAACGTTTACCCGGCTGTTATTGTATGTTCATGATGATATTTAATACTTCGACTGATCACCTGTGTTAATTAAGGGTTACTGGTGAGTATTAAATAGATGTGATAAGACGAATCAGGCGGTGGTTATTCTGTTGATATATATGCAACTCTTGATTTTATCAAATATATTTGAAGCTTTTCTTTTTTTTCCGGTAGTCAAAATGAATTTCATGCATTATTACCTTGAAAAGAATATTACTTCATAGAAACTTGTTAGATTATCCTGAATAAATTTCAGCTTTTTAAAAATAACATACCAGTAAATGCCTGTTTTTTGAGGAATATATAATTGATGTCTACACCAAATAGGAAATTTCTTCATGCAATTTTTTTCCATACCGAAGATTTCAATAATGATTTTCAACTTTTAGCCTTTAACCTTTTGATTCATTCCTTTATATAACAAAATGAGAAAAAAAGAGTAAGACTTTAACAGCATTAATATCTAAATCACAGGTCGATTTATTCATTTATTCAAATTATTGGTGGTCTCAAATATATAAAACATATTCTTTTTTAACGATCATTCATTATTCATTATTATCGTCACCAACAGCTTCGATTTCGGTAATTCCGAAATGATTTTTGGAAACAATTGGTAATCCAATCTGCTTCTTTCTATTTCTTTGATGAAATGATTTTAACTTTTTCACATTCATTCGTTCTTGTTAATAATTAACTCATTTCATGCACATTTATTAATATGCAAGAAATAATATTTATTTCAGGAAACAATACGCATTTCTATAAGAAACAAAAACGAAATGTTTTATTTCACATTTTTTTAAAAGATAGAAAAAAGTTATTTTTCGATCTTTATTCACCCATTTCTTTCCTTTTTTCCTTTTGAATTATAAAAATTTGAATTATTTTTTAAAGCATTTGATCAAACAAGCTTATTGAATACTTTTTTTATTGACTTTTTTCTTGATCAAATAAATGCTATATCAATCATTTCTTTGTTTGATTCGTAAATATATAACTTTTTTGAATTAATATTTTAATTTCTTTCTTAGCGAAATTTCTTAAAATTATAAGACGAGAAAAAAGAATGGCAGACGAATGAAAAAAGAAAATCTAATCGATTTATTGATTTAGAGAGATATTAATTGTATCTTTTTGTAAGTAATCAAAGACTTTTACAAAATTCATTCTTTTCGTAGTAAGCTGCCATGTTTGCTAAATATTTTGAAAGAAAAAGTTTAGTTTTGGATTGGGAATGTGTAATTTCACAAAATGCCGAGCAATAATAAAAAATTCTATATTTAGATACAAAATTTTTTTAATAAATTTGCGTTATAATCATTGTGAAGGAAAGAAAAAAGAATTAGTAAATTTAACGGTATTTGCAAAAGTGTAGAAAAAAGAAAAAGGAAAACTAAATTATGTGGACTCGAAATTGTAAATTAAAGTACCGACAGGAAAGAGAGGGGGAAAGGAGAGAAAAAGAAGTAGAGAGAGGAGAAGGTAAAGATGTGCACAAATTTGAAATGGATTAAATCGAATAATATGAATATAAAAGGGTATTGAAATCAGGACAACAAAATACTTTCCTAAAGCAATAAATTATTTAGATTACAAATTGGAAAGAATACTTTTGAAAATCAGGCCAATCCGTAAATTGACTCGTTGGGCTTGTTTTTGACTTTGATCTTGCCTTTGTTGTATATTATAGAATTAAGCAAACAAGTTTCTTTTTTGGTTGGTTTTTTTCCCATCTTTTTTTGTCAGGATTATTAAGAACAAAATTTAGATTTAATTCAAATTTTCACAAACTGGCGCTTAAGTCTCTATTCATAACTTTCCTGATTTTATTCAACTTGGAAATCTCACTCGGTCAAAAATTTTGTTTATAAACTATATTTAACTTTCATTAGAGTTATTTCTCTTTCTTTACGGCAAAAATATAATACCTTATCCTTCTAAAAAACAACTAGTACCACAAATGCTTCAACCTAAGAGAGCAAAATAAAATAAGTTATGAAACAGTTGAAGTGTTCCTTTGCCATAATTAAATTAAAAGATTTGAATGCTTGAAAAAACGAATTTAATAGAAATTAAAAAGGGCAAAAGTTCCAAGTATATATATATATATATATATATATATATATATATGCATGCGAGATGGTGAAGAAAGGAACTGAAATTTCATTTCAAATAAAAATAAAAAATTGAGGAGAATAAGTAGCAATATTTTATTCATCAAAATTATAATCAAAAAAGTATTTGATAGGCATTTGAATTATATTTCATTGCTTCATATGATGGCACAATTCACAAAAATAACTAATGCAACTTCAATTTTAAGAAAATTTAATTAAAATTGAAGTTGAAAAAAAAACACAGGAGAAAAAAAACCGGTTGTTTTTGATAGTTTATTATAGCTAAATCTACAAAAAAAGAAAAATAAATAAGTAAAATGAATGTAAAGATAATAAGATTTTAATAAAAAAAAATTCACTTTTCAACTCAAACAAACATAAAAAAATGAAAAAATTGTTAAAATACATATATTTATCGTATTGTTTTGATAGGTTTTTTTTGGTCGCTAAAAATAATCGAATAATTTTTATTTCAATTAATTGTTCCATTGAATGACTATTTTTGATGCAAAATATGATATCTTTTATTATGGTATTTTTTAATACAATAAAAAATGTCATTTAAATACTTCGAAAAAATAAGCCCTTTATCATTCTTAAGACAGTAACCAACAGTTAAGCCAATTAACTAATGCATTAATAGTAATTTCACCTGTAAACGTGAAAGTTATAATACTATAACACATAATTCCAATGAGCAATTCCTTACATCACCGTAATCTTCTCTTTTTGATAGAATGGGTCCACATTATAAATCAAATCATTTACATAATTTACCATAATGTTTTGCATAATTAATCATGTTAAATTATAACACTTGAACCATTCTTTGATTAGGTAGAAACTTGAAATCGTTTCTTTTTTATTTATTTATTTATTTTATTTATTTTTTTTTTTTTTTGTATATTTCACATAACAAATTGTACATATTAGAATAGGATTTAAGAATCATATAAATGATGAAAATAATGTGTAGAATTAAATACAAACCAGTATTTGAATTCTTGCAAAATTTACCGCAAAAATTTTCTTTAATTTAAATTAATATAAAGTCATTCATACCATAATAATTCATGCATTATAGCCTAACATATTCATTATCTGGATGAACCCATTGTACATCACTGCTTGAGGGCATATCGATATCAGTAACATTCGTAGAGGCAATTATACTTCGTACGGGTAGTGAAGATTTTAAGGAAGGTAATACCGATGACTCAGGTATTAATGCTGATTGCTCGAATTCAAAGCTATCAACACTTGATATTTGATGATAATTTGGCTGTTGATGCGAAAAGGATTGTTGTTGTTGTTGGTGTTGTTTTTGTTGCTGACGTTGTTGTTGTTTTAAGGTATATTGGAGTTCGACAATTTTTTCTGTCAGTAAATTCATTTGTGTAATGAACTGATTTTGGGTACGATGCATCTCCCATATTGTTTCATGCATATCGTTGTGTAACTGAAAGAAAATTAAGAGGAAACGGTAGATTATAGAAATATCAAAAATATTGATGCAAAATCGTATTAACAAGTAAAAAAGTATATATATATATATATATATATGAAAAATAATAGTTAATTTGCACCAAATAAAAATAGAAAGTTAGCAAAATAAATGAAAAGGCAAATGGTACTTGAAAATATCATATGTGATAAAAATTACACTATAACTGTAAGAATATTTGTCTAACTACCAAAATATATATACTAATATTCGAAAACAACTTTCATCGATTAGTTTTTATTTTTCCTAAATTTATAAAAATACGTCAAGTTGCCATTATTTAAAGCTCCTTTTAGGTTTTTTTTTGCAACAGTACTGTACTAATTTATATTTTGTTTTTAAGTCTTTTTTATTTCTTCTTCTTTTCTTCTTTTCTCCTTATAACTTCAAGCACTTTCAAATCTATTCATTTCCCGCTATTAGTTTAATAACATATGAGGGAAGAAAGGTAGAATGGACGGGAATTACTTTATTCAAGTTAGATTGCCGAATATACAATTTATTGTTAAACAACAATTATCATTGCTGACCTTTCCAAAATCTAACAGCAAATTTCCACGTTCTTGTAATTTTCGTTGATCCCATTTAATTCGTCTAAATTCGTAAATAGCTTGCAGAAATCGCCTTTGATGATGCCTTAACCGTAATTCATCACCTTTATTACATGAATTCTTGTATTTATGTATAAACCTGAAAATATCATCCACTTGCAGTGATATTATTACAACAATCGACGTAAAAGCAAATTTCTAATAATATATATTATATAACTTAAGAATAGTGTTACTTGGGAATTTCAAACTAATTTTTAAAGGGTTTATCCACATTTTTAAATTGTTTTTTTTTGCCAAAAAAATGCTTTATCATATTTTTTGTTTCTGGTTTCATCTCTCCCATCCTTTATTTTGTTCTCTTTCTCTTTCTTTATCTCTTCTTATTCAATCGCGTTTTCTTATAAAAATTTCAAAATAATTTCATACGTGTAAATTTTATTCAGGAAAGAAAAAATTATTAAAAGAAAAATCATTGTCAACTGGCCATGTTTGTTGGAGTACCAAAGCGGCTGCATTCTTCCGTTGATTGGTAAGTTTTGAATCAGCCATAAAATTGTTGACATGTTTTTCAGCTCGACTTAATTCCAATTTTCGTGATATAACAGCAATCAGGGCTGATGATACCCCAGCACCCTGCATTGGACTTTAATTAATATTGTTTTATCATAATAAAGGAGTAAAGTTCAAAGATTCATATGTTCACTTATGCATTCATTCCCGTCAAATCTTAAGGTTAAAAAAGGTTATTATTGTGTTCTTAAATCAAAAGATAAATTGAATTAGAAGTAGAAAAGTTATTGCATGTGTAAGCGCGTATTTCCAATATTATCGCCTAAAGTGAAATTCAAACTATTTAGGAATGACGCGCAGTTTACCTGACGTTCAGGGAGAAAGGTCAAAAGAGCAAGTAGTTTATCTGATATAATTACTAGTCGGAGAAATAAGAGAATATGTTCTTTTTGTAAATGTAATTTTTGCCACAATATCACATATTAAAATATACCACAATGCCGGTTGTTATTGCTAATGTTCGACCACAATATGTGTTCGGCACAATGTCACCATAACCTATAAAATTTGAATCGATGTTGAAGTCGGAAAAAAGAGAAACTAGGGAAAATGAAAGAAAACTGAATAAATCAATAAAACGGGATATTGGAAACGCTGAATTTAATAAAACATAATGAAGCATTTATGCTAAAGTTCAAACTACCAGAATTTTGTTAATTTTTCGAACAACTTAAGAAAATAGATTGTAATGAATTGATAATTAATACGTTTTAACTTCAAAAATTTTAATTTTTGTTATAACAGATTAACGAATCATTTGGTGAAACAAAAATACTGAAATTATTAATTATTAATTTACTACGATCTATCACATATTGTTGCATAACGATTTTGATAAAAATCACATCATGCAATTTATATAGTTTAATACATATTTGTACTTACCAACTGACATAAATGTGACCTGAAATTGCATATTTTAGAAAAAGGTAAACGAGAATTAGAATAATAAAATTTAGCAATAGGGTGAATTTTTGTTTTTTCACAAACTATTTTAGTCTAAATTCATCTTTGTGTGGAATTTATTATTTGACATGATTTTGGTTCCATTCTGTTTATTTCAATAAAAATTTTATCAAATTAAAAAAAAGCAATAAAGTAACGAAAACTTTTCTTACTATGATGAACCATAATGAATTAAGATAATAATGCTTTGCTGACAACTGCCCATCATATCTGTAAAATTCATTACTTATAAGATTTGAACGAAGAAAAATGTTCCTATCAATTTTTTCTATAAAAATCAATTTTCATTAATTCTGAAAAATTGTTAGTTCCAAAATGTTACATTTTTCAAAAATATAACAAATTTTTTTAAAAAACTTTAATATTTGGCAGAAGAAATCGTTTAAAAGAAATCAAAATTTTTTTAAGCGAATGTAAAAGCATTACGAAAAAAAGTCAACTGTTTTGGATTTTTTCTTTAAATTTTTATGAAAAATAAATGTACCGTTCGCACTGTGTAAACATCCATGACATACAGATCCAAAATGATACGGTAAACACAATTAGTACCCTGAGAGGATGATCGGCCATCATTGTTTTGATCACAAATCGAAAATCCATAGATATTCGATTTAGAGCAGCTATTGAACGTGTTGCCGCATCCTGTAAAGTTTTGTACTGCGAGTAATAGGCAATGGTCAAATGATCCAAAACTCTTTATTAACATATTTACAAAATTTTCAACAAATTTAAATGTTCAGATTATTTTTGTTCATATTATACTTCAAGATGATAGAGCAACTAAAGCATTTCTCTACAGAATAGATCTGAATAGTAAGAGAATATTTTATTTTTTCTGATAATAATAACGATTATTGGAAATTAAAGAGCAATGATGGCAAAAATCCAACTATATTCAGAATCCAACCTATTCATAATTTTGCTGTAATATGCAATGTGTGGAGAAGGAGGTGGGAAAAAACTGAAAGAAGTGAAATAATCACAAATTAACCTGAAATTGTTTGCTATGTAAAACCATGAATCTACAAAGAAGGTATGCACGGAGAAACATTGGTACTGACAGTATAACATCAACGGGTACATCAACCATTGTGGCTTTCCTACTATCCGGATGAATATAAGACCATTGCATCACACCGGTACCTGTAAAATAAAATAAAAATTTAACAAGTTGATTTGTTCGAAAATATGAGTTAAAGATTAAAAACTGCTTAACAGATAAGCAAGCAGATGGAATAAACTGATGAACAAATAAACAAACAATAGCTGGCTGTTTATTTCAAAATAATAATTTCATAATGAGATTCTTGAAAATGACTTAGCTTGAACAAACTTCAACTATCGTTTCAATTCATTTAGTCAGTAAGTATGTAACACTTTTTTATCTATTTCATCATAACTTAACTGTCCATATTCTGTAATCATGACAAAATGAATCCGAATTAAAAATCCCATCCGATAAAAAAAAAATGACGAAAGAATAAAATGAAAACCTGGGAATGGACAGATAGCACAAACAATTAATTCAATAGTTAATTTAATGGCTCGTTCTGTTGTAAGTGCTACTCTCCAATCATCTGCGCCACTATCTATTAGTGCCATTTTTACCTAAAATTTATAAAAGTCAATAAAAGTCAAATTTCGTGATTTATTTCTTGAGATAATTCAACCAGATTGTAATTAATTATTATTAAACTCCTCCATTATACATAATAAATATTTTTCATTACATTACAAAATTATAGCCAAGTAATTTTGTGCTTATCATATCAAAATTATTGTTCCTTATCGTTCTAATATTTAACAGTGTGGTTAATGTGTTATTTGTAACTGAAAATTTATGTACCAATTTTTTTACTTTTTAATGGCAACTTTTCAAATTTATGAAAAGTGCTAGTTGATTATTTAAAGTTTCCAGAAAAAACAAACACATACTTCAATAGAATGATAATGAACTAAACTAGCCATCAGTGCAATTGTACATAATACACATAAGGTTCGAAGCAATAATGAAATTGGATGTGTCTGAAACGAAAGAGGAAATTTTAATTTTTATGATTAAATTATTCAAAATAGAAGAATTAAATTAGTTCTTAGTGAATGAAATATTTGCGAAGTAATCGATAAGAATATTTATTTTTGCATAGTATGAATCATATGACATAATTTAACACTAATTCATTAATAAACAAGTATTCTATAATACTAGGCACTATGGAATAATTTTAGATGACATGAAATTTTCATCCAATATTACCTTATTGAAATCATTATTGCCAGTTGTAGCTGTAATTTCAGAGTCGATAATAATAAAGATAAGTCCAGCTAAGCCAAATGCTAGTGAAATTTCGCAAATTTTATTCCGTTTAATGAAAAGTTGTTTCCGCAATCGACAACGCATTTTGGCTGTGCTGTCGCTGAAAGAAATCGGATATCTTTGTTTATATTTTTGTTTTAACTATAAATAGATCGGATAATTAATTTCAAATGTAAAAAAATAAAAATAAAATGAAATAAAAAATAAATTGAAAAATTTCGCTTAAATTTATGATAAATGGACAAACAATGACGGGAAAATATGTGGATGAAAAAAAAGAAGGAAAAGGAAAATGATCAAATTAAACATATGATGATAATTATAACGAAATCAAGGAGGTAAATGAGTGAATATAAGATAAAAAAGGAGAAAAAATAATAATAAATGCGTTGGATGAAAGTGAAAGAAAACGTGAACCGGAGAAAATAGTCGAAATATTAATAAAATTACTATGTATAATTGATAAAAATTTTCAGCTTTTTTAAACTATTGAACAAGTGATCAAAGGAAGTAAAAAAGGAAGAAATATTGATGTTGTTGTGATGACGATATTGGTGATGATTGTAGATTGTAATGTTGATCATGATTAGAATCACAAATATTTGTTATGGTTATATTTACCAAATTGTTTCAACGATTGCATATTAATGACAGTAATAATGATGGTAGTGTTAATAATTTTATATGATAGGAATAATAAGTCATAAGAGAGGATAAATTTCGCCTACTTTCTATAAAATAATAGAATTTATATTCCGAAATTTCGAAATGTTTGCCATTATATCGGATTTTTTTTTTGATAATGCTTGAAGTACTACATCGTTGATCTTTCGTTTGCTTTTAAATCATCCAAAAAAAATATTATAATTCGTCAAATCTCTATCTATATCAGAGAATAATTTTGCGAAAATTGGATTGCGTTAGCGGAAACGGTAATAGATGAAAAATATTAAAGTACTATATTCTATACCAAATTCCGAATAAAAACGAAATTCATCTTTTCAAAAATCTGTGGTTTTATCATTTGCATCTTTAAAAATACCCGTATCCAAGTTAGTATTGGTCATGAATTTTTCAGCGCATTATCACAATCCTATTTAATAAAATAAAAATAAACAATTAAATTGATTTTTTATAAATTTATTCATTGGATGATATTATTTCAGGAAAGGCTATTTCAGAATATTATATAGTTAATCAGCGTCAGTAATAATTAAAATCAATAGTAAATAATGCAAGCAAAAATTTCGATTGCTTAATAATTATATATTTTTTCAAAAAAAACAAATCAGATGAAATTGGAAATTTTTAATGAATATTTAATGGTTATTAAAATTTAAAAAAATGTTGAAAAGAAAAAAAAAAAGCATACATAGTATACCGCAGAATGATACTATAGGAAATCAATCATAATTTTTTTTTCCACCCCTTTCTTCTCTTTTTCCTTCTTTTTTTTCTTCCCCTTCGTGTCTTTTTTCAATTCGTTTTCCTTTTTCTGCAGGTCAGATAATGTCCTTGTTGAGATGGATGAAGTTGTAATAAGACTCAAAATTATTGCTTTCTGATCAGTAAATTATACAAAATATCAAACATCAAATACTTTTCGATTCAAATAGCTTTCATTTCATTATCTTTCAGCATAGCTGTGAAAATATCATCATTTAATGATAAAAATTTGCATGAAATCACGTAATTAAGATAGTTCGGCAGAAAAACGTAAGAATGCTCACGTTTCACGTGAAAGTAAAGAAATTAAGATAGTTTCAGTAAAAAAGAAAAAATTAAATGCTGTATGATATCATACAATATGATGGATAAATTATTATCATAAAGTGATAAATTAAGGGGGAAATAAATTACGAGAAATCTATTTGGTATTTTTCATTAGTGTTTCATGCCTATTGTTGGTTATGTTGAATTGAAGAAAAACATTAAATTCCACTCTCAATTATTCATAACTGCTAAATGACAACTTTGGATTATTGATATGTAATTTTAAGATGATCAAAAAATACAGAAAAGAAAATTAATTAAAATGAAATTTAAACCACCAACTTTATTTTGAAAGATCCTTTTTACTAATAGAAAACTTCCAAATTTTTTGGTAAATATTTTACAGTTCTTTTCAAGTTATTCCTCCAAAATTTTGACTTTATCATTCAAAGTTGAAGAACTGCTGGAAGTTGTTGAAAGAAAAAAAGAAAAACTTCGTTCATCATATAATTAATAGACTTTTTTCCCCTATAAATATCATAATTAGTTAGGAAAGCATAATTGCTTTACCCACCATCCGATCGATGCACTGACATTCCCACAAAGTTCCGATTATTCTATGATGAACTTTGGATCGATGTTTACTTACTATTAGATTACTGTGTATGTCCTAAATCTATGCTTAAATTTCACATTCAAAATGCAAATTATGATTCGGATGTTAATTGACGGTTCAGAATTATGCAAATTATTGTTACGAAAGAATTGACTAATACAAAAATAAACAAACAGTAGCATAATGAACTGATGTAATACTTCCATCTAATTACATCCAATGAGATGCAATGTTTGGTTATGTTTAAAGTGATGTCATATTTCCGTCGAATTATATCTAAAGTGATGCAGCGTTTCTGCGTAGTTACGTTTTAAAGTGATGTCATATTTCCGGCTAATTACGTTTAAATTGTTTTTGCGGAAAAACGGATAATTCGAAAAAAGTTCCCATAATTCCTAACAGTTATACGAATTAAATTAGATAGGCAGGAAAGCGAAGAATGAAACCGAATAAAGTGCTCTTTCAGTGATACTTTTGCATGAATTAAAATTCTTCGAAAGCTTGTAAAGTGAGAGATTAAAAAAAAGAAAATGAAATTGACATTCATTTGCGCCTTCTTTCGTTCTTTTTGAACCATGATATTGTGTAACACTTAATTCTATGACTTTTCACTTATTTTCCACCTTTTTTCCATTTTTTCTAAAGGATTTTTATTTCCTAAAATTCTCATATCAAACCACTGCTGATAAGATTCATGATTTATCAATCTGTGCAGTAAATTTGGAAAAATGAATAAATATTTTTGATAAGATTTCTGCTATCAAACCTCACAATCGATGATAAAATAGATAAACAAAGTTTTGCTATGGTTTTTTCCTCCTTTCGAAATTGTTTAATTCTACGCATATTCTCTGTATAACTCTAATGAATTTATAATGAAGTAAGTGAAATTCTGCTATTTTCTCTCATTTCTTTTTCATTTTCAAACTTAAGCTTATTTTATGCTCGATAAATTGTCATTCAAATATTTCGATGTATGACGAATGTATGCATTTCTTGCATTGAAACAATGTCATAAATATGGAACTTTTCGTATTCGAAATTAACTTTCATTATGGTATAACTTTAAGGAATTGTTTCTATAACAACTAGTCGTGTTTAATCGTTTAAAATTAACTGATTTTAATGGGAAAAAAAAGAAGAAAGGAAAAAATTAGATATGTTCTTAGTCTATGCTAATAAGGATATTTTTTCGATTAAATTATTTTGAACAAAAAAGTGAAAGCGAAAAAAAAGAAAATCAAATGAGAAACTATATATGAAACAGATTGGAAAGGTAATCAATAGTTTGAAGAAAGGAAAAAATCTGAAAATTTTCAGTTTAATAAAATTGTCAAATATTTGGAATAAGAGGGAATGTAATTTGAAATCATTCTTAAACTCAAACCATTCCTATTAAGTTAGCATGAAAGTTGATGAACCAAGTAAAGTGTTTGCATTTTATTGCTTGAAATTTCAAAAAGCTTAAAATACCTAAAAGTTCTTTCAAATTTCAATAGCTGCCTTTAAAAAGTGAAAAATAAAGTTTAGAAATTAGGAGTGCGAAAGGTGCAACTCTAACAAAATTCACCTTCAACGTTTTTCTTCCTCTCGATATCATTTGTTATTGTTAACATCACTAATCAGTTTTGATATGTTTGATATTTCAAAAACGACTGCTAATCAGAATGATGCAAATCAAACATATTCAGATTATGCAATTAAAAAAAATCCGAATATTTTAAATTATACATTAAAAGGGTTAAAACATGAGAAAAAAAAAAACTGAAAGGAAGTGAAATGTTCGATAAGAGAAAGCGCCTCATGCTTAATTATAGTATAGAAATCCTTCCCAACGTGTTTTCATTTCTTCTCTTTAGATTGCTTATATTTAATTAACAATAACAAGATAGTGAAGGAATAAAAGAGATGTAATACTATGCCTTAAATTTCAGCTTTAGTTCTTCTGCACTGAATAGAATTTTAGAATTTGATCCAAATTTTAAAGAGCCTATGATCAAAGCCATGATAATGGTGAAAGAGGAGTAAATAGTAGTATATTTGATTTACTCATTTGTATTAAGCGAATATCAAAGTCCTTTTTTTGAATTAACAAGGAATTGATACGAACTTGAAGGCGTTTAAAAGTTAATGAAAATAGGTTTTAAATTTAGCTTGTAAATCTAAAACCTGTTATAATTGAAAATTTCCTATTCATCAATTATATGAATAGTAATGTAAATTAGCTCCGTATGATCTGACTATCAAAGTTTCAGTTTCAAACTTACAACTACGCAGATTTCATGTTATACGTGTTGACATTATCAATTGCTTTGAAAAAGACTTTCTCCATCGTTTTGATTGTTAAGCATTTAACTGACATAATTCAAGGGTTAAATTCACTTAAGAGAATGCAAATTTGGTAAGATAATATGTTTCGAATTACTTACGAAGTAAGCATGATTTTAGCTTCTGAAAAACTGATCCCAACATGAAATATAACAAACTAAATGATAGATACATGAATATATTTACGAGGTTGAAGCTAGCTTTAAATTTCAAGTCATTCTATTCGGCGTTAAAGCTTAATAGCCCAGACCCAATATAAAAAGTATCGGGCATGATAAATTAGTGAAATTTTTTTTTCTATACAATAAACGATCTCCATTATCATTTATGAACATTACCATCAACAACACGAATATCATTATCACCATCAACATGATTGTCAATGTTTGCCATCACTAACACCGCTATCAAAGAGTACCATGGTTTAATAATGATTGCTTTGTATTACTGTTATTGCTTGTTAGCTTAAAATTGTCAATACGAAGTATTACTATTGTTCTCAATCATCAGCATCATTGTTATTATCGCCTATAACTATCATTATCACATCGATGCGAACAGAATGACGATATTACTACTATTATTTACTATTATTATTATTTATTATTATTATTATTATTATTATTATTAGTATCATTATTATTATTATTATTATTATTATTTATTATTATTATTATTATTATTATTCATTATTATTATTATTATTATTATTATTATTATTATTATTATTATTATCATTATTATTATTATTATTATTATTATTATTATTATTATTATTATTATTATTATTATTATCATTATTATTATTATTATTATTATTATTATTATTATTATTA
>JABVXV010000006.1:167037-212367 GCA_013365325.1 Dipetalonema caudispina | reverse complement strand
TTTTTTCTCTACAAAAAGATTCTCACCAACAATAAATCTCGGAAGCAAACAGTTCCACAAAACAAGTATGACCTTACCCATTGAACTCACCCTCGACCTGTACTGTCAGTTCATACTCAAAAAGGTGAAATTTATTGGCATCAAAACTGAAGTGCAAATTATTACAAAGTATTATCGAAACTCTGACAAGGATGAAAACTTATTTCCTACCACTTTTTCCCTATCCAAACAGGAAATCTTAATATCAAAGTTTGTTGATAACAAAAACATCTGACTTCGATTAGCGTAACGGGTAATGACAAACGAATAGAGAAAATAATACAACATCGTGCTTCTTATAAGTACAAAGCTTCCGGAGCTCCTTCGTTCTTGCGATAAAGCACATTCTCTTTTGATTTCTTGAAATCATCCATTGTTACTCTCATGCGACGTTCACGTAGCGCAAGCAAACCTGCCTCTGTACACATCGCCTGAAATTTCAATTGGATGTTCAATTGAAATTTCAATAAGTTTAAAAAGAACCAAATGGAAACTCAAAAAGAAACTCAAATCTCATCTTTTCAATACTTCCAATTTCCATTTCTAATTTATCCTTTAAACACAAAATGAATGGCCTAAATTTTATCAAGTTTGTAGAATTCAATTCAAAAATGGATTTTTTTGAATTCCCTACAGCACTTGTAACAAAAAAGAAGGAGACTCGCAGATCGGTTTCAAAACACTTTTAGAATAAAAACAAAACACAACAGTAAAGAATAACCTTAATATCGGCACCACTAAGTTCATCCTTGGCTGCAATGAATTCATCAAGATCAACGTCGTTAGCCAATGTCATTCGTGACGTATGAATTTGGAAAATGCGCCGCTTAGTCTTTTCATCTGGTAATGGAAATTCGATTTTACGATCGATCCGACCTGGCCTGATTAACGCAGGATCTAATGAATCAATGCGATTTGTTGCCATCAGCACCTGGAACAATAGACCAACTTTTGTAAAGAACTCTTTTTATATAAGAATTCCATAATATGCAGTAGTATTGATCAGTGATAAGAGCAATAAATATAAAACAATAATTTAGATTCTAAGCAATTTTATAAAAAATCTTTACGATTAAAAAATTACTTTCACATCACCACGCGAATCAAAACCATCTAGCTGATTGAGTAATTCAAGCATGGTACGTTGAATTTCACGTTCGCCTCCGGAATTAGAATCGTATCTTTTCGTCCCAACAGCATCAATTTCGTCAATAAATACTATTGACTAAAAGAAAGCATTCGCTGATTTTTATAGTTATGACTTCAAGATAAAAGTAAAAGGAATGTTATAAATAATAAAATAGAGAAAACTAAAGAATGAATTAAGAGCCGAAAATAGTAAGCTGCAACGGAAAATAATACTTACAGGTGCGTGCTCTTCAGCAACTCGAAAAAGTTCGCGTACCATTTTGGGCCCATCACCTAGATACTTTTGGATAAGCTCCGAACCAACAACACGAAGAAATGTAGCAGATGTTTGATTAGCAACTGCTTTGGCTAACAAAGTTTTACCCGTACCAGGACATCCATAAAGTATAACACCTGGAAGGATAAAATTATCGAATTCTTTAGAAATAATACGAAATAAACGTTCGAAATTTACCAAAAAAGCATCACAATCAGTACCATAAATGTTATGTAGGATTGAATGTGATGAAACTTTTATGATTTTGAGTATTTGTTACAACGGAGCTTCATCGATATTAGCAGTTATTTGTAGCAAAAAGCTATACAATAACTGGAAGAGAGTTAACTACTTAACAATCGTCAAAATAATGAAGAAAAGATAATCGGTACAGATCCACTTCAACAAAGAAAAAGCGTAGAAAATTTAAACCGATATTTCAAATCTGCTAACCTTTAGGAGGCTTAATGCCCATTTCTTCATAATATTCAGGATGAGTTAGGGGCAATTCTACAGACTCTTTGATCTCCTGTATCTGCTGATCCAATCCCCCAACATCTGCATACGTTTCCTGTAACGAAAGGCTCTAAGCAAAGATAAAATTTCAAAGAACTTTGTTCGTTTTGTCCATTGTTATAAACAAAGCAAGACTCGGTTCAGTGCTTTTCTCGTTAAACAATTTGTACCTTAGAGTAACAGAAAAATACTCTTAATAAAAAAAATAACTTTTTATTAAGACTTTTCTCTTTACCTGTGGAGCTTTCTCCAACTTCATCACAGAAACCATCGGATCAGTGTCATCAGCCAGAACTCCTATTACAGCATGAGTTTTATGATTCAGCAACACGGCACAACCAGGTTCCAGTTGTTCCTTGTCAACAAATGAAAGAATATTAACGTAATGCTCGCTTCCCACATTCTGGAAATGGATCAGAACGTGCAGAGATTATAATATTATGACTAATAACTGTCATTACAAGTGTGGAGACTCACCGTGGAAACAATTGCATGCTGATCATCGATGATTTCTTCCAAATTTCCAACAGCCATTGGAGTTCCACGCAGGTCATTCACTTTACTACGCTCTTCCTAAAATAACTTTTTTTCCTAAGTAGCATTGAAAATTGAGACTTCTTTCTGATTCTCGACAAGAATTATCAAGAAATTAGGACTACCTCTTGTCTCTCCTCCTGGGGTTTCAGGCGTTCCTGATTTCGGATAAATTCTTGCTCCATCAGTAGATAATCCTTGATTCGTTCATACTTCAACAACTTCAAACGACAGCGAGTATGAGGCGTTACTTGAAATGGAATAATACTTAGACGTTTGCCTTACGCCGTGATTGTAAACCATTCAATATAGTTTCATTTAACTTAAGAAAAATAATGAATGAAGAACTTACCCGTGGGTAGCTTTGTAGCAGCATCTGGACCCTTCCCCTTTTTTTTGCGTTTACCTATTCGTGTTGGAATCGGTGCCTCATATTTTCGTTTTTTTTCCTTTAATGATATTAAACATCAAATTTTGATAGAAGAGTACATCCACAAAGCATGGAACATTCTCATTAACTAAAACTGTTACCTTTATCCTTATGTACAACAAATAAATAGAAGAAAGGAATCAATAACCTTATCCGCATCGCCACCTCCTCGATCCTCACGTTTTCCACCAAAACCAGACTGTTGCTGTCCCATTTCTGAATGAATATTACTCACAACGTACTAAACAATGCACAATTTTGGGATGACGACATCAGGTTCACATTCATCATAATTATGTCACATAATACAGACCATTCCCTCTCCCTTCTTATAAACTTAATAATAGCTATCAAGCTGAATCTGTCACCTCTACCATTGAATAAGTTTAAAAGAACATTGAGTACTAAGTTGCTTACTTTCGTGTTAAACCCTAATGCTCACACTTATCGTCTTTTAACCTATCGTTAAAATTACTAATCATAACTAATTAATCCACGACCGACACGTAATCCCTCAAAATCTCGGCAACACCCGTCACCCCACGACCACGTCATAACCACCTATCATGAGAAATGACCATGTCTTTGCGGCCGGACACACTGTGAAACACGTCGATCCTACGCCAATGGAAAGGATCAAACGATATAATGTACCAGGAGAGAATCGCAAGTCTTTTTAAAGATAAAGAATTGATCTGTACTGAAATTACTGTCACTAATTATTGTTCGAAATAAAGTTTTCAGCAGTTCTCGAAAACAGAAAGTCATTAATTGACCACAATTACTCATTCATAATATCATCGAAGATATCATGTAGCATATGATCGGAATGATAAGATAAAACATTGCATCTAAAATTGTCCCATCTTTTCTACAATAAGCTTCCCTGTGCGTCCATATCCTTTTTTTAAATATCTACGTCAATAAAATCAATAAAGGTAAAAAAGTATAACCTGAAGTAGTTAAAGAAAGGTAAAATCATAAAAATAAACTTTATTTTCAATGCAATAAAAAAAGAAAAGAAACTGCAGAAACGCTCTATTAGACGAAATACCTTATTGTCAATTTCCTTTGTTCCTTTACAAAGCAAGAGATACTTCTCAAGAATCGATCATCAAACCATTGTTGGTGTCCTCAAAAGACTGTGCGATATGTATGTTTGTTTATCTTCTTCCAATTTAAACAACAATTGCTCTTAAAGCAAGATTTCTGATGACATACTGAGGAATATCCTTCCTTTGAAGCAATTTTTACTTAATATTAGAAATCAATACTTCAACAAGTTAAGCAATTCATCCAACAATCCTTCTTCATCTATGCTTTATCCTAAGATGATGGTATTAGTCGTGTGTTACAGACAAATTGTTGAAAAAAGGTTTTATTGAGTAACAGAGGAATTAATACCAATAGATGTTACAATATACTTTGCAGATGCTGTGATAAGCTAGAAGAAGTAGTTTGTTGTAGCAGAGATTCTTTCTGGAAGTGACAACCACTCATCTTAGTGAATTTTTTTGGAAGTGACCTCCTGCAGAAATGCCAACCTATACATATATATATATATCTACAAGAAACACGTATTACAAGCTAAATGAATTATTTTACCTTTGACCTTATAATATTCATTAAAAACAATTTATAAGATGAATTGGTTCAATGAGGAATGAAACACAAATTATTTCAACATACAGAATCTCCAAAAAAGCATGAAATTTATTTCAAGGATTAAAAATAACTATTTGATGATGACGACAAAGACCTAAAAGGCATATAGAGAAGACATCTGATTCCTTGATATCTGTATCGCAGTAGCAGATCGATGGATAAATCTTTTACAAAAATTAACAAATTATATAATTTTGACAATTTCCCGAGTGTTTTAATAAATGGTAGTTACCGAACATTTTTTTTTTGATTTTTCGAGGTTTTATTTATGCGCGGCAAGTACTGTAGTACTTCGAAATTCAATTAGTAATTATTAGCTACCGAGATTTTTAGGATTAATATGATAACAGAGGGAAGAAATCTTTTCTTTAAATTTAAAAACTGCTATTGACTGGTAGAGTTTTTAAAAAGCCACGAAGAAAATGTCAAAATCTTATTTGTTCCTTTGCTCAATAGTGTTAAAACAACGTCCAAAACTGTTTTGAGAAAGTAGTTACCACTTTTGTCAGAGAATTTCTCAATTCTGCATTTGCTTTACAAAATGATGAGATGATCGGGCTCAAAAAAAGAGTATAAATTTGCATGATTTTTCCATAATTTGGATGAAAAGGATCTTGAACTACTTCTGAAGGCACGCAATGAAATGAAATCCACAAATCTTGAAATTATTTTTCTGAACAATAGAAGACATTGATAATTAGGCAAATATAGCCAAACTGTCTTATCATCATTGTTGATCTAACATTTAAAATTATGGCCGTAAACTTGTAGCAAAATTTACAAGTCAGTAGCCATGAATTCCAATATCTCTGTAGATCCCAATTTTGTATTAAAAGCATTTGTATTGATTAAAAGAATCAGCAAAGAACTTTCCAGAGTAGACAATCTTACTTCCAAGAGACTCCTTTCAGTTTTATCAGCTTCCTTCGGATATAATAAAAATGTCAGACCTATAATTTGAAACAAACATCGGAAAAATGTGAAAAAAAAAAAGAAGGAATTAAGGGAATACTAAGAATGAAATGAATATACTGTAAAGAAGTAAGGGAGCAAGTAGCTTCAATGATATCTTCCCAACCTCATTTCAACAGAAGTTCATAATGATAATTGTTTGTTAACAAATTTAAATAAAGAAATTACAGTGTATTTTCATCCTTGATACTATCAATCATTAAATTCTATCTCTCTTCACTATGTATAATTATTACTTCCTTATTATATTTATTTTTCTTAGCCAGCAAATATAGTCAAAGTACAGTTTGCTTTGCTTTTCATTACTGTATTCTACAAATTCTTAATTTGGTTCCCCTTCCCTCTTTATTCATTTATCCATTTTTTCATTGCCTTAATTTTCATCTGATTTATTATAACCATCTTTATGCAAACAGCGAATTACACCTAGACGTAATTCGCTGGTTCTGATATTTAGGAACGCTGAAAAGTGGTGTGAAATATTCAAGGTGACCATTCCTTACAGCAGTATCGGATGTTTCGCATCCAGAGTATTTTAAAGTGTCTTCTGGAAAAGTGCAATCCATAGAAAGAATATTGAAAAATGCGCAACAGAGAAATAGAAATGCTAAGTGACCTTTGGCATAAGGTATATTTTTTTAATTAAGCTGACTTTTTCAAGTTTTCCAGTCCAACTATCAAAATAAATTCTAGTTTTCCATTTTCCACAAAAAATTGAGAAGGGATGAAACGACAGGTAAAAGTGATAAACATAAAATCTTTACGAGCAGCAAGGAAAATGTACTCGTATATCCACCGGGCTTGAGATTTGGAAGCTGTTATAAATGAAGGTACAGTATGTCAGTTGCATCTTTCACTGATAAAGTATATTTTAAGAACGTGATACATTTTGCGATTTATTTTAACAATACAACAAAACACCTTTGTTTAAATAAAATACTCATTCAGACTTTGCGACCCGCCTGACGCAAAAGATATTTCCGCAAGCTTTCTTGACGTTCTTTAAAACTCCTCTGGCGATTCTTTCCCCTCAGTTTATGTCGTACCATTTGGAAATTCTTCCGTTTCATTAGTTCCCTATTTGTGCGTCCGACGTGTGCCCCCTAAAAGTCATGTAATAATTTTTGAGATGCTTAGCAAATATTCCAGAAAAATCAGTACTTTAAATCAAATAGTTTTTAGCTATTAATCTTGTTCACAGGTAAATTTAAATCTTAAAAGGCTACCACAACAATTACCGTCTTTTTAGGCTTTCCAAATTGTTGACGACCCTCTCGACCCTTCCTTATCGTCTCCATTCGTTCTTCCTTCGTTTCTTTTCTCAATTTCTTATGGAATTTTTCAATGTCTTTAAGCCGTGTCAAACCATTTTCTTCATTGTGCCTGCATAGTGCATTTTCTTAATAAACTTATGCCAGTACAAATTTAGTCAAATTTGATAGCAATGACACTGGTTTAACATATATTAGGATGACTGAAATTTGAAGAAATCCCAAAAAGTGCAAGAGAAGACAGAAATCCATACTCTTGAAATACAATTTAATTCGTTAATTTAATAAAAAAGATCTTGGAAACAAATTTTGAATATTAAACTTTACTCATTTCTTCTCTTCTAATTTAATAAAAATAATAGAGACTTTCATTAATCATAAAAATCCTTAATATTTCATCCTCCGAAATACCTAAATGAATAAAAAGAAATTACCTAGTGATGATTTCTCCCAGTTCTTCCTCCAATTTTACATCATCGTTCCTCCGCTTCTCACCACATCCCATTTGCTGTTTCAAACGGAAAGCATTGATTTTGCGGAAATCGTCTTGAGTTAAAATTCGAGCTTCACATATTTGCCTTGCTTTTTCTTTTGTCTCAGAAGATGTGGTTTTTTGGTCATCCTACAACAATGACTTGGTTAAGCTTCAACTTGGTAATCAATCATGAAATTCGCTAAATCGGGAAAAGATTTTAACCAGAATCTTGGACAGTGAAAAATAAGAAATAAAAGCAGTGGTTTAAGAATGATTTACATTTTCTTTACCACTTCACTTTCGGCTGCTCAGTAAGAACCATTCTATGAAAACCACAAAAAAATGCAGTGTCGTGTTGCAAAACCTTGTCGTCAACAAAAAAGTTCAGAAATAAGTTACCATTTCACAAGTGTCCTTACTGGAAGATCTTTCATTGTCTGTGCACATTTTAGTTACAGCTGGATTACCGCATGAATCCACATCTCTATTTGAATCTGAGTCGTTTTCAAGAAACTCAGTGTCAAAATCAGAATCAAAATCAGTGTTATCGCTCTCATCACTTTGCATCTGATAATCATTTGAACGATATTATTATAAAATCGTAACATTACGACAACGGTAAATTATCTTGACTACTGCATTAAGAAATCGGCGCAGGACTAATATGACATATGTATAAAACGAGAAAAGTGGTTTATGAAGGATTCATAATGAATCAAAACTTTTAGAGAAAAGATAGTTATTTAGGGTCAAAACCAAATTCCATCCAGAAAAATAAAGGATAATAATAAACATAACATTTTCCCCTTTCCTGGAGATAATGAGGAAACATACTTGGTCAGCGTCAGGTGTAACTTCCATTGGTAGACACTCTGCTCCTTCTACGAATTCTTTCGGATGTTCAACACCAAATTCAGCTATTTTCAAATCTTTCAATTTTTGCGTTGGCCTGAAAATGTTCTAAGATATCGCAAAGTTTGCCACAATAAAAAACCAAAAACATATTGTCAAGTTTACCAACCTTCCTCGATCCTTTCTATGTAAAAGCTTCGGATTGACAGTGCGAAATAAAGTGATGATAGCTCGTGCCGCCATGGATACATTCTTGTTTTTAAAGCGCTTGTACTGAAAAATTCGCTGATACAAAGCGGTAAAAGAAGTAAAGCAACATTAATTTTACTTAAAACAAAAGTATTCCATGCTTCTTGAGTTATTCTAGTAATAATGATTGTTTCTTTTGCAATTCGAAAACAATCTTTTACTTATTTGCTTTCTAGTAGTATCACCTTTGCAGTATAATACAAGAATGGAAATTATTATTTTCAATCACGCTTAAAATATACAAATCTCTGGTATCTTTCTATTTTACTATTGATAACGACCCTTGGATCTTTTGGTTCCGGAGATCTAGGAAAGTTTCAGAAAGCTAAGAAACAAAAAGCGAAACAAATGTATACATCAGCCAAATCTCTAAGCAGATCCTCCGTTGCAGCAAATGGACAGTTCGCAAATATTTCCCGTATAGTATTTAAGCCAACTGTCACTGCCTCCGGTGTATTTCGATCAGAAACAAAGTTTTGAGCAATAACATATACCAGTTGTTCAACAATATCTGGTGGTACCAGTTCATGACAAGCCTGTGCCACATAAAGCAATATCCTGGTAATCTAAAAACATGTGTTTAAAGTATTCTGCAATACTGAAATTGGAAGTTCCCATTTTGAAGTAAAGCATTAGTATTTAACAAGTACGGAGCAAATCATCAAGATATCATTTTTAACAAAATCATCTCAATTCCAACGTTTTTGAAAACATTTATTCATAAAACAGTGCGGTAATAAAGGACGAACTTCTCTTTGTTTTGGTTGGAGAAAGCGATGCATGTAGGAGTAAAATGATAATGATTGCAATTTGTGAGTACCAATCATTCGGGCACATAGCGCCATGCACAGAAGACGAGTTTCGAATTTCTCATTCTTCCTGCTTTCCAATAAGCCGAACAATCGCTCAGTAAATGTTTGAGGATCGTAAATGTAACGAATTGCTAATAGATTGCAAAATTTCGCGGCATTTTCCTTTTTGGATTTTTTACCACTGCTTAACAGTTTCTTTGCTTTCATAAATTTTTCCTTCTTTTTACGAGTCTTTTTTGCAGCTTTATATGCAACGACAACCTGAAAAATATTTCTGATGTAAAAATTTCTCCGAATGGAAAATATTAATATCTAAACTTTAGTCTTTGAAATTCCAATACATCTTCAAATTGTTCAGTAAGAGATGAACCTCCTTTAAAGTTTTCTGATCTTCCCCTTCACTTCCACTTTCGTCGTCATCAGAATCGTCGTCTTCCAAAGAGCCAAGGAAAAACCTTATTGCTGCAACCTGTAAATAGAAGAAATATACTGTTTAAACTTAATGAATTTTAAGATAGGAGTTTAAACAGCATAGTTTTTATGCCTCGTTTCTTTCAGCAGATTAACTGTTTGTTTCTATCGCCAAAAATGTTTAGTTTCACAATCCGGCGTCTATTGTTTTAAAATGAGCTGCGCGAGTTTTGAGCAAAAGATTATGAAGGGAAAGCATTTCGTTTTATCTTCTGCTAACTGATTGAGATGTGACTGTAATAAACCTGAATACGTGGAATTTTGTGGAGACAACACTCTGCCAAAGCGTTTGCTGTTTTAGCATCTTTCAAAAAACCTTTCCGAAACCCATCGATAAGTACCTGAAAGACATCGAAAACCAAATCATTTCAGTATGAACAAAGTGAAAGTATGTCAGAATAAAATTTAGAAATAATCAAAATTCTACCAATTCAGCCGTGCGCACCACAACGGATCGAGAGTCCTTCAATTTCGTGAACAAAAAAGTTCGAACTTTCCAGAGAGTCTTTTGATCACGATACTGTAGCGCAAGTTTTTTTATTAAGGCCTTCATTGACCCGCAGATGAACTTCCTGAAAATAAATAATGCGGCCGTTTTTTTCACGTTTTTTGTCATACTTTTTTATTCATCTCGATCGGTTAAAATTTAGTCGATTTAGTCGACAGCTGGATGATTAAGTTTATATAAGATAATTCCAGAAATGGGAACATTCACGCGAAGAATTCAAGTATAAGAATTAGAAACCAGCCTCAAATTTTTGTCTTCACAAGGAACAAGCGTGAAAAACAAGTCGATAACCGCCATTGGGTCAATAATTTTGCGATTTCGTAATACAATAAGAGCTTTACAAAATGCCACACGAATCTGAAGTTGACTTTTATAGCTAGGAAACCTTGTTCAATTAATTATGTAGTTTATTTAGAGAGTAATTTTAATAATAAGGTTAGGAAATCCTTCTTTTCATTAGCTATGATATTATTTTCACTTTCGTGACTTAAAAAAACTCTAAGTTTTCTGAAAGTTCAGAAAATTACCTCTGGGTCTAATCCAGTCAGTCGACTACTCAGAATCTCCATAATACTGGCTGCATATTCCTTGCCCTCTTCTGCAAAATGGAACATACACTACTAAATTCGCAAAAGTTTACAATAAATCAGCACTCTTATATAGTTTGCTGAGGCACAAAGTGACAGGAATATATGCCCAAGAGATTAAATCACGAAAAATTCCTCACTTCAAATAAATAAGTCTCCTAGACTAACTTGGATAGTGGCTACTAGTAGATGCCAAGAAATTAATCAGTTCCAACAGTGATTGTAGATCCGCATGATTTAAACTTGGTTGCAATCTCAATAATTGTATTGTTTTGATAAAGAAATTGTATTCTCCCAAAAATTCTTCTTTGTACGACTCTGGATCTTTGTTTATCTAAAAATCAAAATTTTACCACATCAAGCAAACTTGCAAAATGAATACTTGTATCCTCACATATCTCTTATAGTTACTAAGGAAATTAACATGAAAGTTAATTTAGATACTTATCGTTTAAAGAAGAGTATCATTATATATTGTTGTTGACAACAATATATAATACGCCTTGTCAAACATGATAATGTCACTATGCAGTTTGGCATGTTGTTGTCCTCAACAATCAAACATCAAACTGTGGATAATTACAGAACAAAAAAATCAGTAAGAAAAGTACATATACTCAGGTAATTAATACATCCTTTATATTTTTGACATTTCCATTTATGAATTACTTAGGAACAAAAATACGAATGGATTATCCACACATTCTTTATACTTTCATGTACGATTTAATAAAATGAATTTCTAACTTATGGTATAAAAGAAAGTGATGAAATTTCGCCTTATGCCATACAATAAAATGAGAAATTTCAAAAAAAAAAGAAACATGTATACCAATTCCTGTAGTAATCCAAGATTTGTTTCCAGATGAGAAACCATTATTCTTACCTGAAATGAATAATAAGTTAGCATCGAACGTAAACTCTTCACGTGACTGTGAAAATCATTTTCAATCTCTGAGTGTTAGACAAACTCAACTAACTTAAAGAATTTAGCACTAAGTACCAATTATCAATTCAACCTGAAATTACACCCCGCAAATACTGAAAACCCAAATAGAAAACTTAGCAGACCGCAATGTACTTCACGGTTGCCCACTGAACTGTTTGGAAGATCAGTTGGTGATTAAATAAGTTAGTTATCAGTAAAGGTCAGTGGTAGGATTAAATTGAGGGGGTAGTGGTGAGGTAAGATAGACAAGAAAATCGTACAGGATATATTATCTGAAAAGGGGTAAGTATATCTTATTAGGATTTAATTTTGTTGTATAAATATAAAAAATGTATAATTTGAGATGTATGATGAAGAAGTGGATGCTTTGAGCAATGTCAAGAATAGATCCGAACTGCTTGCTGCTCTTCGAAATGCTCTAGAGGTAAATACTTTCGATTTCGTTTCTATTTCTCGAACATGGAAACAAGTAAAAGTATTTTAAGTCTTAGATTTGAACTTGATAATTTATGTAATGGTCTGTTCAGATTTCCTTGTTTCTGCAGACTATATTCCCGAAGTTTTTTGAAATCAAGATTGAGAGCGAAATTACCGAATTTCCCCTTCTTTTACTCCTTTTCTACATGTGTAATTTCAGTATGTGTCGTCACCGAAAAGGTCACCGTTTATGAAATATCGTACACTCACACAGTTGGTTAACAACTTTCATCCTTCTATAATTGGTAACTGCTTCTTTCATTTTGTTATTTTTTGTAAGATATTTAGTTGGTATTCGAAAGTTAGACAAATAGATTCGGAAGTAGCGAATATCGATAGAATGTAGTAAAATGGGAAATGAGACCGAAAAATTGTGTAAGAGTGCTGAGCATGTGAGAAGATAACAAGGTTATTAAATGGAAGCGGAAGTTATACAAAAACTTCAGAAGATTAGCAAATAAAAAGAAGATCGTTTCGATTTTGATGGTTACATTCTTCAATAGATTTGCTGAAATAGTGATTGATCAGAATTGTGGAGCATCAAGTAAGAAATAGTAAAAAATTGTCATCAGCTAGCTTAATATTAAGAAATAATAGCTAAAGGTTGTCATCAAAATGATATTTCAATTATCCCTGTTTAATCGTCGCCGAGTATATCTTCGTTTTCTTCTGATGAATTATTGGGATTCATTTTAAAAGGGAAGATTCGTTTGAAATTTCAGGCCTTTTGACAGCGAATGAATTCAAGGAGCTGTTCACAACGCTGTTCCGTTCAGCTGCAGTAGACGATGCTTTTCTGGTTTTGATCAATGCTTTACATTCCTGTGATAGCTCTCAGATGTTTCGCTTGCAGCATATAATAATTCTATTGGATGATCTGGAGAAAACACGTCTAGAATCATTGCTTGCGGACAGCATTGAGAAAGATCCGAATGATGGTCAGCATCTTCTCATTTGCTACTTTTCATTACTTATATCGAGCAGTTTCCTCCTACGATTTATTATTGCATATATGTACCGACAGTCCTATCTAGTTAAGCATTTTAAAAATCTCCAGAATTTTCACAAACGTTCAACCATGTCTCAGGCATATTTGATATATTAGTACGTTTCTTGATAGATAAAAGTTTTGTTTTCTGAGAATAGAATACTTCAAGATATTAGTAATACATTTCCTATTCTTGTAACTCACAATACTAAGCACAAGTGTTCATAGTTCTTGCAATTTCAGTGAGCTGGAATGCTAAACAAGGAGAATTATGCAGACTTTTGGGCCAGACTACATGTTTGGTGTACAATGTATTCGGAAATTCTCATCTTCCAAGTTTGGTTAGTTTTAATTCTTCGTCTTCTTTTTTTAATTGTTTGGCGTGGAAGAAATTTATAAAAGATATTAATAGATAGGAAGAAAGTGATATCCCTGAACTTCAGCTTTTCCTTGAATATACTCAAATTTTTTTGTAATGGCAGAGAACTTTTTTATCACTTAATTTATTACTGCTTTTATCATTTATTAAGAAAGCTGAAAGTATTCTAAAATTAAGTTTATTAAGGTCAAGTCAAATGGCGCACTTCTGAAGGTTTATTTAAACAATCACTGGATTTATTTATTGAATTCACTTAAAGCTGCTCTCATGAATGCAGTGGAAAGGTGTAGAACTGCGAAGGATGTGAACATGGAATTCCTCGCTGGTGTCACTTATGAGCTTAGCCGCGGAGATATTGTTGTTGGTCTTCATTTTATACATTTTATAGCAAAACTGAGATTTTTGATTTTTTCGATTAGAAAGAAGAAAAATTTTTTTCGAAGTAGATTGTTAACTTGCGAATGTATGTCACGTCTCATTCACCATTTTCAACTAATTTTTGTTTTCAGACATTTCGGACGCTGGTGACCTGGTTGGGGTCTCAGGTAGATGACATGATTTGGAGCCGTATTAGCTTGAGACTGCTTACGGATACTTCAAACGGTATAGCCCACTCAGAAAGCCTACTCATACTTGTTTTACTTGCAGCAAAAGATGGCGAAATGCTTCAGGTACGCTTTAGTGGAATAATGATAGGAGTACATAGGATCTTTTGCAAAATTATAAGACAAGGTGATTATATTCAACTTTAACGGAGTTAAAAATAGTAGAAAGAGGTGAAAATACTTATGAACTAAAGCTATATAACCACACATTAAATATTTTTTGAAGCCTAATTGACCAAAAATTAAGAGTATTATTTCCTTGCTGCGTCGGTTTGATATTTTCTGTAAAGTCTTCGCCCTCATCCTTAATTACTTTCAGAACGTCCCTACTGATGCTTAGGATGTTGCCTACCCTAATGAAATTTGTTAAATATTACGCGTTGCAGAAATTGTTTGGTAATGAAATATGCAAAAATCGGATAGTGAAACGGGTTTTCTATGAAAAAGCGCTTTTTGTCAAAATCTTCCCTTCGACAGAACAAGTTCCTGAAAAATTGGCTATTTGTTTGCACTGCGGCAACAATGAGTCCTGCGGTACTAGTTTTTTTACTAGCCTCTTTTTGTCTGTAATCATGGCAGTTTTTTTTTTTTTTTTTTTTCACGACAGCATCATTTTTGTATGTAATCTGTAGAATCGCGAGCATTGCAAAATCTTGAACTATTTTAATTTTGCTTTATATCACTGTGTAATATATTCTCCTTTTTTCGTTTCGGTGCATATTTATTTCAATAAATTAATCAGTCTGCTTTGTAAGACGAAAATTCTGCCTTAAGATCAGTATAAATTTTTATTTTTACAAATTTTATAGAAATTTTTTTTAATTTGCATGCAAAGCTTAGATTTTTTCTCTAATTTGACGAATTTCAAGTCAGTATCTATTTGTATTTCTGCTCATCCTAATCATTTGATTCTTATTTATATTCACTCTAACGCTTATATGGAATTGGCATTCAACTGTTCATAATAGGTAATGGACCATGGAGTACATTGCATCAGGATACTATCTGTACAGCTTTGAATGTCTGGGCGAGTAATATTCATGTCAGTCATTCTTCCGATGAACAGCTGGATTATATTGATCTCGTACTTCTCAACTTTGTCAAATACGCAAAGTAAGTTTCATTTTTTTCAGGTTATCATGGCACCTTAGGAGCAGTGATGTGTTCCTGAACATACAATTACTTGAAACGTGACAAAGCAAATGCTTATCCTAAATTTTCAACTTCTCTTTCTTTCTCAACAAACCTTCCAAAATGCACAAATTTGATATCTTTATTACAATTGCTGAATGTTCGTGAGACGTATGTTGTGCCTTGCACTGGTATTTCTGTTTTTATACATAAAAGATCAATATGGAACCATCAACGTCATGTTGCGATATGTAGAATGATTCGTTTTAAAAGAAGTTAAATTACTGTTTTCGTAAGACCGTTGGATTTTCTATATGTATGAATGTAAAACTAAGAAGGTTTCAGCGAGCAGATACGTCGTTCTGTTTCATCCAAAGTTGTTACTAAAATGGCTGCTGGTGTGGACATCCGCCTCAAGTGCTCAGACATTCGACGTAGATTAAGAGGGATGTATGTAGCAGGTTGGGACATTTTTTCCACTTTATTTTGCTTTTTTGTATTTCAGAAGCATTTAGATGTCTACAAAAGGGATCCTTTTTTTTGAAAATAGAATTTAACAACTGGTTGAAAAAATTGATATTATTACGTTTTGGGGATTATATATTTCTTCAGAAGTGCTTACGGACTGGTTTTCGTTGGGTGAGCTGAAATTTGAATTTCCTCCTGAAGCAGATGAGATCATGGTAGACTTGAAAAAGATTGTGGACGATGAGTATGTTGTTGATGTGAAGGCTGCTGAAAACAACAGTGAGGAGAAGAAAGTGATGCAACTGGAAGTACAGGATGCGGAGAATGATTTAGACAAAGTGGATAGTGATGATGATGACTTCCCTGAATATGAAATCCCTGAAGAAGAATTGGTTCTCCAAAAGGTTTGCACAATTATTGTACACAGACAGTTCCATTAGGTTCTAACAGGTCTTTGACTGAATAAATGTGTCTTTAAATTACAAAGTCTTGTGCTTCTTGTGATAAAAATAGAATGTCCGTTCATTGGACATTTTTAAAAGACTTTGCTTGTTTAGGTTATCTGAAGTTTAGAATTATTGCAATTCTTTATTTTTATTTTTCCAGGAAGAAAATGAGGAAGACTATCGCAATGTAGATGTCCCGTATTATATTAGAGATTGTATTGAGGGACTCAGTGAGCAGCACGATTATGCCAAATTTGAGGCTGCATTCAATGCACTGAAACCGATGATTAGGTGACCTGTTTAGTCTTTGGTTTTGTTTTTAAACAGATATGCTGGGGATTTTTAGGTACTCTTCAGCTAAGAAATAAGATAGAAGGGTGAGAAGTTAAGAAATAGCCCTAAACGATATCAGTGTGATACCATTTTTCGTGTCGATATAAGTTTCATGAAAAACATTCAGTTTTTTTACCTGACTTTATGATTTAATTTAGTTGGTATAATAAACATCCATGATAACAATTCTGCCTATTTTGGTTGATTCCAGACGACGAGCTGTTGGTTATGAACAATCTGCGGAAGAACTACTTTGCCGACTTATCGATCTTAGTGATCGCTTCAAAATTGAGCATTTCCAGGTATTTACACTAGTTGGTACATTATAGTAGGGATAACTTGTATATCATTGATTATGCAAAAGCCAGTAACCTCAGTTTTGTGTCATTCTGATGCAGTCTTGACGTTCATGACTTTCGTCTAGTACTCTAAAAATCATTGTTGTCCGTTATTGTTCCAAAGATAATGAATTGAAACTAGATTTTTTGTTACAGATGGACAGGTTTTTGAAAAGAATTGTTACTTCTAAATACGGCCAATTCATATTTTGTAAATTTGTATATCATTATCTGCAGGAGAAACGACTACAGCTTATTGAGTCGTGTTTGGTGACAAGTCCACATCTGGGGGATGTTGCCGTCGATATCATGTTTTCGAGAAAGTTTGTTTGAATTTGATTGCTGCACGATTAAATTCAGTTTAGTTCGTGTAATGAAAAACTTCTGGGAACAACTGTTTTTGAAATTTTTTATTTTGAGGTTGCAAAGGTCACTTCATTTTCAGATGTTCGATGACAAATAGATATATGATTTTAAAGGCTTTGTCTGATGCAGCATCGGAATATTCATCTCCAACCCAAGTTGCTGAAAATCTTGACACGAAAATTCCAAAGAACGAAGGTAATGTTGAAGGGCATGTTCTGTAGTTATACTAAACTCTTGTCTGTAATGATTTAACGTTTTGATGATCTTGCTGAAGATATGTGGTAGTTTTCAACTGTATAATCTGGGGATTTTAGATAACATTTTTTTCGTAAAATGTTGCCAAATGCGAATTTATTCATTAGTGATTGGTCAGGTAGCGAAGTTTTGGACGATGGAAAACCGATCTCTAAAACAAAACGTTTCATGAAAACACCAGTTGCGATGCTAAAGGAAAATAGATTTACACCAGTAGCAAATTCCTTCTTCTACCCCTTGACTGCAATCGACCAACATCGTGAACATCTTGATCTTATTGTTAGTCTTCTATTTAGAGTTCTGGGAACTTGCTTTCGCTTCTTGTTTACTTGTTTTGGAATAGTTCAGCCATACAGTGTTGTGAGTAAATTGATGTCGCTGAAGCTGAGTGGTGGAAATTTCTCAAAATGGATAGATTTCTTATTTCAGGGAAGAGATTCCGAATTACTGAGTAGGATTCTGTTCTGTATGGGTCATTTGATCAGATGTTCTGGTGCTTCTCCATGTACAGTCAAAATGGTCAGGTATGTTGATTGGACGAAAGACTTCTGCTTCAATTTCAGATAATTTTAAGATTATTAGTTCGAATCCGAGTTACAGGAATTGAATATAAGTCTGAAGTTTGAGTTCCCTGGCATGAGGATTTCAAGTAGTTCTTGTACCTCCTTAACTCATTTTTCACAATTGAAAGGCCCTTAAAATCTCTTTTTTGAATAAAATTGGATATTTGTTTTTATCTATTAAAGATGACCTTTTAGACAGCCTAGAAATGTCTTTACATGTGATAAGCGGTAAGCCAGATGAACTAAAAGAACGTACATTATTTTTTCTAGAAAAAAGTATACAGTTTTTCTAAGCGCTCTCAAAGTCTGCCAATTTTCGTATTTTCAGCATTGCTAGACAAGACTAGAAATTTTTTCTCACTCATTGACTTTGCCATCTTCCCGTATGTATGTTAGACGATTCTTTGATTTTGAAGTTACTTAAAAATCAATTTTTGGAGAATATAGCATTGTGGGCTTTGCCATATGGTTTGGATAGGAACTAAGAAGGAAAATAGGGGTCAAGTATATGCAGTAGCATTTTATTGGATGTCTACCATGTTGTGTTTTCCTATATGTCTTTTCATAAAATTACAATATTCTTCTCTGTTGCAGTACCTTGGCTTATCTACTCATTCCACTGCGACATAATACGAATTTTGCGGTGAGACAAGCTGTACTTTTTTGCTATGCATCTATTTGTATGTCCTTATCTAGGGAGGTAGTACTGCAGTTCTATTCAGGTAAATAATATATTTTTATTTCACAAAATTATCTGTGGATCCTTATGGATGGGATCATCTCTACGGCTATTAGAGTTTTTTACCTACCCGAATTTTTCATGTTAATAAGAGTGTAATAGCTTTTTTTCATTTATCTAATAAATATTTGTTGATTGTTTTAAACTAAAAGGATTATTATCTGGACTGAATTTAACTGAAATCTGAAGTTTCATACTATCAAATTTCTTTTTATTTAAATTATCTTGTTATGATAATTGCGTTTTCTTTAGACGAATTAATTGATTGGTTGGAGTATGCAGCGAAACTAGCTGAAGGTGACCCGTCGGCAGAATGCAGAGAGATCGCGCAAATGGCTGCTGAAACTATTGCTACAGTTATTTCTATAGGTGACTAATGAAACAACTATATTGACTGAGCAAAGTTGGCAAAGCAAGTGAAAAATTGATTAGTTCTTTCGTGATGATGGAGGAAGTTTGCTGATTTGGAACATCTTCATTTGAGTCTGCAAAGTATTGTGGAAGAACGATCATTGCATTTCAGCGTTTGAAGGAATTCCTCGTCCTGCTGGTGTATATTGTGTTTTTATGAATCCAGAAAGGCCCGCACGTTTCCACTTAATAAATTTATACAAAATTGTTTTCATCTTGCATCATAGCACATATTATTTATCGAATAGCTTCCTTCAGGTATCAAGAATCAATCCTTGGTCTAATTATCATAATATTATTCAGAAACGTATTCAGATAATAAGAGAGTAAAAAGACATCTATAAATTTGGACGTAACATTGGTCCATTAACATTTATTTAAAAAGTAGAGAATGATCATAAATTATTGCTTCTACATTTCTCTTCTCAGTTTTAGCAAATTCCATCAATAGCTCTTTGTATCTTTTGATATTTGTTTTTTTCTTTCCTGCATTCCTCCTTCTTATCTTCAGATGCGCCTTTATATCACTAATTCGTAAAGATTAGTATACAAATTGGATTTTTTGTAAATGATACTAGAGTTCTATTGTCATGCTAATAAAAGAAGCACCTTAGTAACATTATGGAATAGTTATTTATTCGTTTCAATTCTAATAAAATTTCACATTGGTGAAGAGATTCTTGAGAAATATGAAGCAGGGACTGAACGAGTATCTCTGTCAGGTTGTCTAAACGAGAAACTGGGAAAATGAATTCGTTAGAAATTCCGGAATATTTTCTAATTTTTTTAATGCAATATTTTCTTGGATTTGCTTTTGCTCTGCCTTTTTCGTGGTGCTAATCTCAAGTAATCTTACTTAGGCATATTTAAAACGTTCATTGTATATGTCTCTGTTACAATAAAATAATTTTGTCTTGGGATAACCTTGCTACTAATCCTGATCGGAAATTTAAGTGTCAAACTATCCACAATAAGATGATCACAGATGTATGAGATACAATATATAAAGATACACTGACTGAAAATGGGCAGCATTAAATTGACGATAAAGATATCCTTTGAATAGGAAAGAGAACGATAAGGGAAGATAAGAGCACAAGAAAGAAATATCGAAAGATCCGCCGTTCGGTTGTTGCTGCAGACGATCTCCCATTGCAGTAATCAGCATAGCAAGTACATACCGTAATATAGCTATCATCGCTTAATTCTGTCGGTAACTTGAATAATTCACGCTTTCTGTAACTTACTCAACTTTCTGTTTTGAAATAGTTTAAGAAAATCCTGCGGAAAATATATAGTATAGAAATGAAAAACCTGTATTGGCGGCAAGAATCGCGATGCATCCACCTGTACCACGTAACAATTGTTTGATTGAAACCGTTATGAAGAAGTTCATCAAGACATCCACGGATATGACCTCTTATTCGAACTCCTACAAGCTGTTCATCTACAATAAAATTACTCTAATCATTTATAAGATGACAAGAAATTGATTTAGAATTGGGTGTTGAGATGTTTAAATAACTTCTGTATATACAGAAGATAATGCACTAATTAATTGTTCTCCTCACTTTCCAAACATTCTTCTTGTTGAAATTCCATTTCAACTTCACAAATTATTCTACCGTATTATTTTAACCGTATATGATAATTCAGTTAAAAAAAAAAAAAAAATACCAGCTACAGCTGGTTCCTCCCACATTCGTACGCAAATTGTTGGACAAAAAGTAAACGGAACGATTCGTGGGTCAAGATTGTTATCGTTACATAGATCCGTAAAATTTTTTGGCCTCTTGTAAATAGACGAAAGAGCGGGCCAAACTGCTTCGTAGAGCCGTGACATGCAGGAGAAACAGCGTGCTGTATCTGAAAGTTTGGGTAATGAACAGGCTTCGAGATTTCATAAATTCATCATGGAGTGTTATTCAAATAATAAAGATCGCTTTAGAGATTATTTCTTGGATAAGTACTTGTAACAGTTAGTTATCCATGTATATGTCTGAGATTTAAAAATCTGAAGTAAAATGCGGAAACTGTGTAACTCCAACAACCGATATTCACAGCAACCAGATCATTTTTTCAGTAATTTTATCTATAACAAAGGGAATTTTTCTTCCTACATAATCAGCTACAGCTTCTGTCTTCACCAAAATTTCGTTCAAAGTATTTCCAAAATTTGATATTTACAAACAGCAGAGCAGCAAGAAATTGATCGTATAAATCTGATCAAATCGAATCGATATGAAACTACACGTTGATTAATATTGCACTAAGTTTTTCTATACTGGCAACAAAACTGAATATTTTTTGAAGTAAATGATACCTCATTCAATACCATGGAATCAAAAAATTTACCAGTAATATGAAACCAGCTGTAGATATTGTTATTACTGGGAATATTAACATTAAAATCATTAATATATGCTAGGCTGAATGATTTGCTGAAATGCAGATTTAAGCCATCTGCAGCTTTCTGACCCAGAAATGTTGCCGTATAGTTCGGAAGTATCATTGCAGAGCTGATACTGATGTACAACAACACTGATACTGTTATTGCGGTAGTTATGAAGTGCAAACACATTTGGATGTCGCATAGTACCAATTATTTATAGAAGCACAAGCCAGCCATTATCAATAAATGAATTAATTGGAAGTAAGACCAAGTGTAAAATTCAGAATCTGAGAAAGATATTGATAATTTATTGCATTGTTGCAAATGATTCCATTCAGTTATTAAATAACAGTAATGTACTGTAGTCGGAAATTGATTATAATATTAACTGTAGATCAAAAATAATTTCGATAATAGGTATAATCAACAAAATACCGATAAAACATATAATTAGCAAATGGTATTTTTGACATTTCCTGATCAGTAAATGGAGAAGTTGTTCCAAAGATGCATTTCAAGATTAAGAAATGTCTCTAAATGTATAAAAAAATTCAGGTTCAAGGTAAAAAGTAACAACAAGAATAGAAAAAAAAGACGACTGAAAAAGATTCGAAAAGAAAGAATTTGAAATTCTATCGACCGTATTCATTCTTAATTAATTAGAATGCGGGAATGTATAGTATGCAAAACTTGGCAACTCGAAACCGTATATTTAAATTAAATCATCTGATAGGACTTTTTTATTACATATTAGTGCACAAAATCTATTGTAATAAATAATCAACATCTTTATAAGGAAATTGTAACAGCGTGGTAAAGGTCACTAGATGACATCATGGGTTATGTAATTTGTTAACAGTCAAGAAATGTATCGGAGGAAAAGTTGATCAGTTTGAAATACGATAAATCATTTAATGGTCAATGGAATAAGTACTTGAACAATATTTTACTATAACAATAGCCTAAGTCCAGCAGGCATGTTCAATTGCTGCTATCGAAAATAGTTGAACTAATATTTGAATGCTACCTGCTATCAATCCTCAGTGTACAGGAAGTAAAATGTTAGTTGTTGTGAGGAGAATGAAAAAAATAACTGAATAGATTATAAAAATTTTAATACAATTGATGAAAGCGACGATGTGGAATAGAGAATCTATCAAAGTAAACCCTTTCTTTTCAATTAAGATTCGAACAATTACATCTAATTGAATGAAAGAATTTTAAAAATCGATTTCTCAAAAAGTTTTCTATTTCCATTTGTTTAATAGTTAAAGACTCAACAATTTAAGTGCTATCAAATCCCTAGCATACTATTTTTAATTTATTTTATTTGTTTCACAGTTTAATCTTTTTAAATGGTATACATCGTTCATAAATATTATAAAAGTTTCTTCAATTGAACATTGTTTTGCATATGATTACTGCAGCAACTTAGCATTTTACATCAATTTAAACTTAAATTCAGGTCAAAATTGAGTTCAGATTGCTAAGAAATTCGACGGAAGCCTCATAGAATAGTTGTACTATTAAAGATTCACTTCATAATTTTCATCTTTTTTCTTTCTGTACATTAATTAACTAATTTCGATCTATGATGTCTCGTGTTTGGAAAACAATTTAGAAGAAAACACTAATGTTGACGATATTTGTGATCTGACAAAAACACATCAATCAGAAAAATTAAAATAATTGGTGTTAAAATAATTGCGATGATCTGTGTTTTATTCCTCATTGGACTAATTCGTCTTATAAATGAATATTATAAGGTTAAGGATGTTCTCTTCACGATTGTAACATTTAGCTTATCTTCAGCTTTGTTTAAAATGTTTACAGTAGTAACATAGTCTATTGTCATTAATCGTAAATCAGCGTGACTTTGTTTACATTCCGTGATCTTGTTTACACATCTACTCCTGAATCTAATAGGATTGTAACACGTGTGGGCTATTCACAGTCCACGCATTGTGTAAGCTTGGGACTTCCAACAAATGATCTCTCCTAAGAAGAATCATTGGGACAAAAGGTCATTTCCGCTTTTTATTTACCACAACTCTTCCAAATCATCTTATGACGTTTACTGTTATTAAGTCTTCCGCTATTAAAATAAATCTCTACAACAATTTTTACCTATGAAACAACAAATTATCCAAAATTTTCACGATAGAGGTCACACATTGTCAAAAATTTCAGAAAGCAATTTATTGGATATCAAATGTCATAGAGAAAGAAGATCAGCAAAAAGTCGTAAAAAATATATTGATATATTATGAATGTAAATGGAAATAAGAGTCTTTCATCTAATTAGTACATTATGATAAGGATTACCTATATATCATCGATGATCCAAAGACCAACGAAAATAATTTACATAATTATATTAATAGATAAAATAAACCAAACGAACAAAGGAAAGCTTGCAAAAATTAGAGTTTCACGTCTCTGAGAATGCGAGAAGTAAATTTTAAGAGTTGGAAACCATGACGATGAAAAAAAAAAACAAAGTCATGACTCAAAGCAAGGCCTGATTTTATGTGGTAATTGAAAAGTTTCAAATAAGATGCGAAAGATATATAAATTTTTTGGTTCTTTGTAGAGAATTAAAAAGAACTGTGATAAATTTTGATGGATATAAATTACCACCACTACAAGCTATTAATTTGCTTTGCTGGAAAAATCTAATTATCCTAAAAATCTATTTTGTTGCATTAAATTGATTACACATTTCTAAGGAAATCTTTCCTATTCGTTATCCAATTTCCTCCCCAATAAAAAAATGGTAATACAGCGGTGTTGTATTTTCATATTTTCCTTCATTATAGCATTTTGTTGCTGCAAGCTATTTTCCGAATTTTAAAACAAGAAGTTCAGGAATTGTTATAACCGGATTGAGAAGTATTTACTGAACTTAATCTCTTTAGGATATATATATATTAATAGATGGTACTGCAGTAATGCTTTTCTTGTTTACATTATATGCAAATTTCATCAAATTCGACTTAACTGATCCTTGCATGAGAGAGAAACGCTAGCTCTGTGTGAATGAAAGTCGAAAAGTTTTAAAATCCAAGCATGGGAATGTCATTGCTTTGCATAATGAACTCGAGAAATGCTCCCATAGTTTTCTAATTTATTTTTATTTTCAAAAGATGCTAATATACATTATAGATTAGCATATCACAAATGACTGTTGTAAATATTTCCAACACCTTACAACAAAGCGATCGTTGAAGGATCGGATAAAGTTAGAAGTTCAAATATACTGCTTTTGCTTCTGACTTGTTAGACTTATTTAAAGTTAGAAGCTAACTGTTACATTGTTCAGATGATAGGCAAGATGATGATGCAAAGTTTTAAAAATAGACTTTTTGGATCAACTAATAAATTTAAAAAAATTCGTAAAGAACAATTGAAGAATTGAAGACATGGATCAATAACAGCAATTGTTTTGATCATTTCTCATACTTTTTAGATTATCACTTCAGCGCCATAATCGACTTTTTTGTTCTAAATTGCTGTGATCTTTTCCTTACTGTAACGTTGAAAACATCCAAATGGATCATAGTTGAACTGTTACTTAAGTTTAAAGAAACCTAATTCTATTAGCAGTCATATTATGATATTATATAACAAATAATATAATTTTAATGAAGAAGAAGCTCCGGAAAAAACTGTCAAAAGTAAGTTTCAGGATTTGAAAGAATACAGAAAATTCTCTAACAACCCCTTTAGATATAACATTTATTTTTTCCCTTGAAACACTGCAACTGTTGAAATAATTGAATATTAATTTAAGAGTGGGAATGAGTATAACCTTATTAAACTTATATTTCTGATTAATGGACATATAATTACTCCTTCAAAAACGACTGCCTCATTCTAATATTTTAAAAATTATTCTTTACTTGAAAATTTTCCTTGTTGTTCTATTGATAAAGAAAAAGATTTTCAATTAGATTAAGAGCCAGCCATTTCTGGATAAGTATATTTCCATGGTACCAGAGGTATTGATAATATCTAGTTATGGTACCTATAACTAGTTGTTATTAGACAGATGGAAATAAATTTCCATACTTACTAATATTTTTTTCTGATGCTACTTGTCACGTTAGGGTAATATTTCTGATGAGAAATGGACTTAATTGAAGAGGAAAAGAATGATTCACTGTCTAATTTTTAATTTTAATAAACAAAAAGACTGGCAATATTTTATGGGATAGCAAAAGAAATGATAACTACTAGGGTTTAAAGCCAAATGGTCTAATAAATTGATATCTGATGCCTGGCACCAAATCTTATTGACCATATCCAATTAATAAATAACTGGACTTTACTATTCCAAATAAATTGTCTCATAAAATGAATAACGGTTTTAAACCTCTAATTTTCAACAAATTTTGAAATTCTAAAGATAACGATGTGAAAATAATATTTATTGAACGATTGTACAATATCCTGAAGGAATCGTAGAAAGTGTTAAGATTCATATAAATTAGTGGATAAGTACAATTTAGGATCAGATAAATGTTGTATTTTGTGGAAAACAAGGTAAACTAAAAATGGTTCGGAAGAAGAATTAGGTTGTTAGTAATGAAAATGAAATTGGGGACTGAAAACAAATTTGAAGCTTGACGAAAATGAAAAAAGTTGAGTAGAAAAATTTGATAAAAATTAATTGATATCTCTATCCCTTGAGAGCCTATCGGAAAGCGTTTTTTTCTTTTCAAAGAAAAAAAAAAAATGACTCGTTTTAAAGATTCTTAAAATCATGTGAAACCGCCACTTTTTATTGACACTCAGAAAATATATTGCTTTTAAAAGGTTCCAATAGCGATAAGATAAGAGAAGTTGGGATGTCATTTAGAAAACCAATGTATATATCAATTTATATTATTCAATTTATATTATTCAATTTATATTACTTAATTTATATTAATTTACATATATATCAACTCATCGAAAATTGGCCAACATTTTTCACCGTTTTCGTTAATTAATTTCAATTTCACGTATTTTTGGTAAACATTTGCTTTTCCTGATATCAATAATATTGCATATCTAACTTGCTTTCATTTGATTTCAAAACGAAAACTGATACTTCATTTATGATACATAGTACGTTCCATTAAAAATGTACTTTTCCCACATTGCTTTTCAACAGTGAAACGATGCGGTGAATGAAGAAACAAAAGAATATTTGTTCGAATAAACAGCGAGATCGATTTGATTGATCAAAATTTCTGGTTCAAAAAGTCCCAACATTAGACTAAGTTAGTGCTGAGAATGCATGATTGCAGCATTGTTGTACATCGCAGATTTTGAATGTTACAAACAAAAAATGAAGACATAGAATGGATATTACGGTTAAGATTGGATAGTTTTGATCAGTTTTTTTTTTTTTTTTTTTTTTTTTTTAAATTGGATGATGGATAGTTGGAAGTTTTATGCTCACATCACTTTTTTCCATTAGGAATCATGAAGTTAAAAGCAGTAAATACAATAAATCTGAGTCGAACACTTTTTCAGTAAAAGATCTTCAAAATTCAGGTCAGTCATCCTAAAAATTACAACGGAACTGTCTGGTCATTCAGTTTTCTACTTTTCCTCAGTTTGAATATTCATCGAAGCTTCAATATTAAGCAGATATGGTTATTTTTAATGCCTTCGAAAGGATTTAGCATGAGATTAAATCAGCTTTGATTGAGATAATAGTAGTAATATCATTTGACTCAATTGATTTACAGATTTATATGCTGTAATGTCTTTTTGACCTTAAAGTTCCTGATACGTCATCGTATCTTTTCTGATCAATATTGTCATAAATGAAATGTTCAGATCGGTTATGAGAGGATGAATGAGAATTATTGAATCATTAATGTGAATTGTCTAAAGGAAAAACCAAACTTTGGTACGTATCAGGCAGAGAACAAGTAGTGACCAATAACAGAGAACAATGTATGTTTCTATGATTTAAACAAAATTTGAGTGTGATTGAAATTAAATATCATGACATTAACGGTAAAAAAATGAGGAGATAAAATGAAATGATCTGAAGAAGAAAAAGAGTTGAAAAGAATTTAAACAAACAACTCTTATATTCAAAGCTTTTCTTTAGTTCACAATGATACATTCTAAAATTTTAATTTTCTTGATTAAATAACATTCATGCTGAAATATCCTTAAACAACGATCCAGTTGATACACATAAAGAGAAAGTTTTGTCATTCTAAGGTGTTCTCTACAATTGTCAAACTTAACTTAATCACATCCTACTTTCTCTGTATTAATTGGTACAAACATTTTGTAACGATAGGTAACCTATTTGGACCTCATTTCTTACGAAAAACATTTGAATATCATTTTAAAAAATAAGAAAAAATCATATTAAAATCAAGGAATTATTTAGGAAATAAAATTTACGACTGTTGTAGAGAGTTGTTGTGGCAATATTCCACTGAGCGTGTATTTCAAAAACGTTGGATGATACCAGATAGATGATAGTGTTCAGCAATATGTTCATCACACCTCACAACATTACATCCTGAAAAGATCGTTGTATTCAAGTTTCACTCTCTCAACTATGTCATTCAAGCTTGTTCGTCCATATTCCTTCCATTGATCAGTTTCCGATATCATCAGAAATGATATATATGATTTCAGAAGGCTTTCGGTTACTTTTGGAACAAGAATACAATAGAGCGCAAGATATCGTATGATCTGTGAAAAGCCTTAGTTTCATCTACTGACGAGAATTTTATTCAATCTTAATGATGAATACTTCATTATGATAAAAGTACGTAGAGGTATACATACAACTACATTCAGACACGTATATACACGTTCGTACGTAAGTATACATTTGTACAAATGCACTTATAGACATGTACATAATATAGAATTTAGGAAAAAAAAATAGTTCAATGAAGTGATGCGCTGACGACGGGAAAGCTGCCCATTATATATTTTTTCTGCATATTGCTTTTTGTTCCAGGCTCTTTATTGCTCACACTCTTGTCAAATTCCGAAAATTTGGTATTGGATGTGTAGGTCAACTTAGAATAGATATGTTATGATAAATGGCATCACTTATCGATATTCATTTTTAGCAAGATTGACAATGAGACAAAAATATTCTATTGCATAATACGATTCCGGAATAAATGAACTCGAAAAGTTGTTTCTGAATTATCTGGATTTAAACAATGATTTGAGTTTCACCTAGTTGTTTGTGAGGTGATAGTTATCAGTTTGATAATAGATCAAACTTAACGATTACTTTTTGAGGTTACTTAAAATTCCTTAAACATTCATTCTGTTTTGACGTGAATGTCAACTTTGCGCGCCTTAATGTGATTGCTAATAAAGATGGAAATAATTCCGGTATAAAATTATTTAGGGTAATGAGTTTTAGGAAAACCGTTTTAAAAATGACACCAATTTCCATTAGCACTTTGAGAGAGTTCTAAATTGAATCAATTCTTTCTTTTTCTCCCTCTTTTTCTTCCTTTTCTCTTTCTCTCTCTCTCAGTTAAATCGGAATCACTTTTAGAAAGCATCACTGATGGACAACTAAATTCCATCTATAACAACGATAGATATAAGCTTAGGCACTTCAATTAAAACTTCAAAACAATGTTGATATGAAAATACTAGAACTACTCGAGGCTGTGGTAGTAAAAGCCAATATAATATTAGCCAAATCCAGTACGGATTTGTTCACTATTTTATTGAATGTAAAAAGAAAGAAATTAAATCAAATTTTCATCCGTTAATCCCAACTACTTTATATAACTAATGCGTTGATAACAAAAATAAGCCAAGAAATAAAACATATAAATAGGCTGTTTTATACATTTTTTAAAATAAATTCTAAAATTTAAGTTGCAAGGAAAGCCGCCATTTATACAATCTCATTTTATGAATATCAATGTTCAACGAATTTTACTTCAGAATCCATGAATTGAACTATAAAAATGGACAGATGTTTCGCAACTTGCATAATTCTAGAAATTAATCTAGTAGTCTGAGCTAGCAAAAAGGGACAAGAAGTAGAATGATCCTTAACGATGTCTTACAACTGTGTTGCATGAAAAGTTAGTTTACAATGCAAGTTGTTTTTGTAGATGAAGAAGTGATTAAGTTGTGTGATTGTTCGATGATTTGGTAAGTTGAGCTATCTTTTAATAAGCTGTGCAGAGATTTTGCTTGCGGAGAAGATAAATAATAAAATGGGAGAGATCAGGAAAGTGATCAAATAAATTGTTGGCATATTTTGAAAATTAAGAAAACTTTAATTGCATTTATTTGTTATAGATTGATTTTCGGTTGACTTTATTGGCGAATTTATCATAAAAATTTTGATTCTGCGAATGGAAATTTTGGCAGTTTAGAAGTCATACTATGATGCTATGTCTCCCAAATTTTCTTTTTTATTTTAATGCATGATATTAAGAGTTCTTATCAAATTGATGATAGTTATCACTGGACATTGGATATATCTCTGTGCTTTTTGTGCATAATGAAAGTATCATAAATGAGTCCATGCAAATGCATGATAAATAGCAATGCTAATTTTTGCATGCAGTGTGCAAAAAATGTTAAAGAAAATTGAAAAAAGTTTGTAGTTGCACGTTAATGACTACGTAAACAATACATTAAGTAACGTGAAATGAGAACTTCTGAGATTTTTTGAGACTTGCTAAATCAATTAAACTAATACCGCATTTGATAGAATTTAAACTAAGCCGAAACTTTTCACTGATAGTCTTCTTTGTCATATGCTTTAATTAATCATGATAGATCCTAACTTTTTATAGAGAATATTTACCCTGCTAGAAGATGAAATAGTATTCGGTAAGTATTACGCAGAATGAAACCCCCGAATGGTAATGTATCTGTGATACGCTATTCCTTACACTATTTTAAGTGAGAAAAATGATTGGTTCCAAATCGATCGGTTAGCATGTGAAAAGGGATAAGAAGGGAAAAAACTACTGAATTGAACTATAGGTGTAACATTCTTGAAATATCTGGCAGAGTTTCATTTCTTACGATGATAAGATTCGATCTAGTGAGATTAGTTTTTCTTGCTGATAAGTTAGGAACAGATAATACTTTTTAAACATTCATAATTATGGAATTTCTGCTATTTTCTTCACTTTTTCTGTGAATTTCTAAGTGTTATTCTTAATAAAATTGAAGGAATGGAAGAGGTTTTTTATGCAGAATCTAATTTCACTAAACAATGGAAGTATTTCCGGTAAAATATTCAAAATCTAATTGATTGTAGATGTTTTGACTAGATAAAAAATAAATTGAAAAAATAAAAAATATCGACGTTTTTGTGACGTAGTTTTCTTTCCTTTTTTTTTTTTCGTAGTATCGTTGAAGAATGAACGATCTATTCAACTTTATTACCTGCAACAACTGCTGTAAAAACTGCAACGCTGGATTGTAACACGAATTGTAAAACTTGAATTGTAATTAATACTGAAATCGATGGGATGAAATGAGCGAATTCTTACAACTTTTAAATAATAGAAAGTTTTCTATGAACAGTGTGCGAAAATTTTTATTATCCTCAAGATGAAAGAGTGCTTGCCGATAGATCAACATATTCTTCATTTAACGGGAAGTGGAAAATAATGACGATGATGTCCCGGAAACCGAATCAGCGTAATTCCGGAGAAGCTTTGGATACTTCTAATTTTATTGGAAACTAATTTATGCGATGAATCCGTCGTTTAAAGTTTAAATGTATTAAAAACACAGACAGGCAATGAAACATGTGCCTCGAGTAAAAAAATAAAATGATAGATAGTACAAGTGGGAGATAAGCGTGAAAATCTTGGAGGAGAGGCCTGAAGCAGATGATTTTCAGTTCGAACACTATCAAACAGTAATAAATGGTAACGATACGAACCTTTTGAGAACCCTTTTCCTCCATTAAATTAATCAATAAATGAATTTAAATTTAAATTAAAAAAAAAGAAACTTCTATTTGTAAATAGAAATTATCATTTTCGTATATTCGTTTGAAAATTTTCACGAAATATATGAAATGGGAGAAGACTTGGAAAGTATTGGATGTCGTACATTATAACCGCAGTGAGCAAGAAGAGCTGTGGAAATTCAGTAAGTTGAATAATAACTTTGGAGTATACTACATGGCTCATATCCGTGAGTAATGCCAAAAATAAGCCATAAATGGACAGCCTGAAGATAAATTATTATATTTAAAAATTGCCATATTTGCATTCATTTCTCACCAAGTAATTTGGAAGCAATTCAGGAAATATTCGCAAGTAGCTAATTTCATAATCTTAGCTCTGGATGACAGCAATCAATAAGTATCGTCCATCTACAAGTTAAATTGCATTTTCTACGACATGACCTTGTCATGTAAGAATCACTTCCTTCTGCAATTTCGTCCATCCTTCTTCAGATGATGAATTCTTTCCTCTAGACTAGTGCAGTTTTGCTTTGAAGGATTTGAATATTTTTCAGATTTTTTTCGCATTGTTTTTATGAGGAAGTGAGAAAAAATCAAACGCGCTATTCTTTAAGTGATAAACTGAAAGTTTAATTTTTGATGGATATATCAAAGATTGGAAAATGAAATTCTTCAATTTGCTATATCCATTAAATAAAAGTCCCTCGAGGGAAATAAATTTTGCGATGGTTGAGAATGAAGATGGTATAGATAGGTAAAGGAGAAGCAAGCAATTATCGAGAAATGTCTTGCAATAGGAATAAACTTTATGAACTTGATAAGCGATAGCTGCATTCGTAAGGTTCAAAATATCCAGAATAGTGTTGTTACAATCGGAATAAGAACTTGAGATTCGATTACATTTCCTGTTGCAAACAACAGGATAATTTTAGTTAGCAGTAGGGCGATTAATTCTTTTCATTCCTGTTCAAGTAGCCCTGCAAGCAAAAAAATTGAATTCTGAATCATCCTATTTATCTTTTCCTGCTTCACTCTTCCCATGAAGAAATTTACATTTACAGAATTACCTTTAAATTATGCAAGGAAAATATGATCGAATCTTTAGTTCTTCTGAAAAACAATAGCCCAAAATCATCATTTAGGCTTATTTCAAAGCATACACACAAAAATTGAATAAAAGGTATTCTTCAAAGGATAATTTCTAGGCAGCGGAGCAAGATAAGCAAACATCTGTTAGCACAGTGTGAAATCTTCCAAAGAGTTCCTTTCAATTTGCTATGCCACTAAATTCACTTTGTGGCACCTTCAAAGAATGATCAATTAAATTTGTACCAAAAAATCCCTCCCACACTATCACTTCACTTCATTATTTCTCACAGTATCACAAAAATAAAACAAATGAAATTACAAATCCTCCTGCCAGATTAAAGCATTGGAAATGTAAAGTGATTCGAAAACGTATGCTAAACATATTTTCAACAGAAGTTGAAGAGCGATACGAAAAGCAGATGACGTGATATTGAAATAAGGAGGTTTGGATTATTGCATGTTTAAGTATCTTAATCCTAACTTTAAGTCCACTTTAGCATGCAATTATAATTGTTACGCAGGTATAATGAAATACACTTTTGCCGTTAAACCTACGAAACTTAAAATGATTACACTTAAAGAATTCATGAAGAAGTTCTTTAAATCTAATTATTTCAAGAAAAAAAAAAAAATCTCTACACTTCTATTTCTATCCTAGGCACTTTTTTTCAGAAAGGAAATTATATTAAAAAGATTTCAGCAATTTGTTTGAATTCTATCCTGGGTAATTAGTTATTCTTTAATAGAACTAGGCGATTATTTCGAACTATTAAAGTTCTACGTTTACTACAAAGTCAGATGGATATCGTAATGTAGCAAAGATTATTTAATTTTAAATTTCTGACCAATCGTGTGAAGCTTCTCTTAGACCTCAAAAAAAAAAATCATTCTGGAAGATGATATGGACGCTGGGAGGAACTAAATGAAAGCAGCCACTTGACATTTTACAAATGGATTTCGAAATTGTGGGTGAAATATTGAGGAGGAAAGAAAAGATTCCATTGGGAATATACTACTGCAAACATTAAAACGAAATTCTTTACAGGAATATTATTTAAGTGAAGAAATGGAAAAAGCACTGCTGCACAGTTATTGCTCTTAAAGCAAAGACGAAAGGAAAAAAAAGACATCCACCATTCTTGTGTTAGAATTCTGGAAATTTTTGAAGTAATTATAAGAAAGGATGCTGGAATGAGCTATTTTTATAAATAAACGGTATCCGGAATGTTCTTCCGTCTACATTTGATTCCTTACAAGTGTTTCACAACCAGTTATCATGATGGATATGTACAGATAGCGATAACCTCCTTTAAAAAAAGTTTCAACAAAAATAAAAGATTTTCTTAATGCCCACAGAAATGCATACCGTGAAAAGCCTTTTTATTCCAACAGTGGAATTTATTCCAAAGGCTAAAAATCAAAAAACTCCCCAACTTCACAATTTCTTAAAATGACTGCAAAAGGGTTTTGCAAATGTTTAATTTGTTGTAACGATAACTGACCATAAGTCTCATAAGCAAGAAGGGAAGAGATTCTGAGGTTAGTAGATTCTTGACTTTCTTCAAAGAGAAGATAAGAAATGACGATGATGATGGAAGTGTAGAAAGATCTTCGATGTTCTAAATGATGGATAAACTTACCTCACAAGTTATAAATAACAACAAACAATATGCATCAAGGAAAATAAGGTTACGATACCAAAACTTCCGGTTATTGAAATGGAACCATTTCAAAATTGTAAATGAAAAAAGAGATTCTTGCAGCAATAACCGTCCAATAGGTTTACTGGAAGTAGACTGATGACATATAGTTACTATTGACTATAGGTTACCATGTTCTTCATTCGTTGGTCATTTCATCATTTGCTAATTTTCAGAATCGTTCCAGTATTATCGATTATGTGAATCTGATAAGCAAAGTAATTTCTGATAACTTGTTATTCATTTTGTTATATCATTGTTTCATACTGGCAAGAATGGATAGCACACTCTTAACTGATATTTACTTACCCAAGTAATGACAAGGAATTCATTCCCAAATTTCTATAAAAATTAAAGAAAGAAATGATTAATCAATCTTTGTTTCGCTGAAGACTTAGCTATAGAATATATTACAAAGATTGAGATCATCCAAAAAGAATTAAATTAAAACTCGTTAAGATTTCTCCTTTAAAAGATCTTAAGCTACATTACGTGAACGAACAAACTACCAGATTTCATTTGACCCGAGAGCAGGCGATATCAATCAGGTCAAATGAAGACTTCCTTTTTCAACTTATGTTTAGGAAAGAGAAGTAAAAGGCAATGATACTAAATAGATTCGCGTAATAAGATGAAATGAGAACTGATCAACTTTGCTGATATCTGTCCAGAACGAAAAGATTAAAATGAGAAGAGTAGAGAATAAGCATTGATCACAGCTTGTGATTGTCTCCCCTGACCTCTCTCCATTGTCCTACCCGATACGACCATCTTACCCTGTATCCGTTATCTCTCCCGATCAATCCCAGACGTCCTGCTACTTCGCTTTTCCTCCATCACTCTCATTCATATCCAATTTACGCTATCGACGTGTGTGTGTGTGTATGTGTGTGTGTGTGTGTGTGTGTGTGTGTGTGTGTGTGTGTGTGTGTGTATCTATGTGTTTATTAATGCATGAATAGCTGTCTATTCCGAAGTATGGATGGATAGTCAATTTAGGCGTGATTAACATTTTACCATAGATATATATAATTAAGTGAAGTGAACTGTGTGAAGAATGAAGAAGTTATCGAGTGTTTTTTTTTCTTTTTTTTCTATCCTTCTAAGATCTTATTCGAACAGACTAGTTAGATAAGGTAAAGACGTAAGTAAACATCAAATACACGCAAGTCCAGCTAGAAAGATTAGGAACGCGTGACCTGGCTGTTACGCTGCATTGTTTGAGAATTGTCTCGACACGTTGCAATACTGTGTTAGTGTTGCGTTAAAGCTAATGAGGATGGTTGACGGCGATTGTTGTTAGACGTGATTTACGTGGTAAACTAGTCGTTCCTTCCTTGTTTTCTTCCTGTTTTCATACTCAACTGCAACTTCATCCTAATTTATATCATATCGATTATTGTGGTATCTCTGGCTTTACGTGATCTTTGGCTCAATTGAAGGTCAGGGCTGCTTTTGGAATAGGTTTTGTGATCAGCATATAAAATCACTTGATCACAGTGAAACATCGATTTTCATAAATGATAGTCTTAAGTTTCTCAAGCTCTTTTGTTTCCAGATGTTTCTCAGAAGTGGTTCTTTCTTCTTCGATTTGAAAAATACATTTCATAATTTGAAAACTTTGTTTACGTTTTGTCTTGTTTGAAGATCACAATTTGTGGAGTTAATTCCTTTGTAATTATTCTCTGTCTTAAAGCTTAGATGCGATTCCTTTCGTTACAGTTTGAAAGCAAATATTTTATGACATATATCCTCTTAGCTTAAACACCCTTTTTATATTTGCAACACTACTTTGTTTTATGAAGAAGCATATAAGCTTAGGAGTTTAATGGAGTAATCTGAATAACATTAAATTTTTTAGGGTTACAAATATGACTACAGTAGTAGGTGGAAGTGGTGATACAGTTCAGAACGGGAATTTAGACAGAGAAAAGGAGAATGTCCCTAAGAACATCAAGGAGGAAACTGCTGGCAGCACTCAAGACAAATTAGTAAATGGTGTTGCATCGAAAGAATCCGTTGATGAAACAAGTGGCACTGCTGATTTGAAAGTGGCGACAAAAAATGTATCTCATTTGATTATACTATGATATTGTAGCATACATCGAGATTGTTTGATTTCAAAGCATTCCTTCGACCTCATTCTTATGCCATAATAAACCTCGATGATAGAGATCTATTCATATTTATATGGATATTAATTTTTTCTAAATTAAGTGTTAGGACTTTGTTATCGATAGAATTATATTGTAGAAAGGACATAATCGACGGAACACAACAGGAAGTAAAACAGAACCTTGTGGTAAAAACTCGAACAAGGAGAGCAAACCACGTTCAAAATCAACAAATGTAGCGAAGGAAGTAGGTGGTGCGTATAAAACGGCACAAACAAAACGACGTTATAATTGTTAGCAACTTATATTTCTTAAATATTTGTTTTCTTTGTATGAGACTTGGAATGTCCCCGATTGCTTAGAAAAACTCAAGAAGGAATAGGGGGAATCAAAATAACAACGAAATAGAGCGAAGGAATACTTCAAAATGTTTGTAAACAGAAGGTTTCGGTGAAGTATTTGAAACGGTAGAGGAGATCCGTCGATATTTATGCATTGCTTGTAAATCATTTAAGCAGTGTCATAAGATTGATGAAAAGGTCTGAATTTTGAAGAGGACTACGCTGAAAAAAAGCGGAGAAGTATAAGCGAAGTAAAACAACCGAAAAATTAAGTAAAGTCCCTCAAATAGAATAGAATAAGGTGCTAGCACTTGTAGAAACTACTTCAGTTTAATTTTTGTTTCCTCTGCCTGACTTTTCAAAACAGTGTTTCCTCTTACCTTACTTCCTCACTCTTTTAATTTCCCAATTTCCAATTATCATTTCTATTCAGTGAATTCATAGCAGCCATCCAAGAAGTAAGGAGTGAGAAATAAGTAATGCGTATTTAATTTGAAATGTTTAAGCTGTCGACAAAACTCGAAATACGCAACAGTCAACAAACTCCATGACACTGGAAGGATATGTTTATGACGGTGAAAGTATGTTGTTACTATCAAGTGTGAAATTTGTTGTAAAAATATTATTTCAAGAATTTTTCATGAATTTATAATAGGACTTAAATATTTTACATTTTTAGTCGATCTGGAAGAGCCATTCAGCGATTCCGATGATAACGACACTTTAAGGGGACCAAAAAAACTTACGCTAACCATTCCGCGAGGACGCATACGTACTCTTTCGGGTACTGTCCCGGCAGTGGGGTACAGGTAGGCATATTTACATTATACTTGTTTCTTCAAAGTCTTGTTTGATCTTTGATGTTTGATAGTAATGCTACGATTGACTAATATCGAAGCAAAGTATGCTAGAAACCATAAAATCGTCAAATATGTTAGGAAGTACAGCTTCAGGAGTAATGCCCAGTGGTAAAATATATATATGATAGAGGAACTCTAACTGATGGTTCGTTTTTCAAGTATAACCTACGGAAAATACTTTTGCAGCCCTAAATGGGGTGGTCCAACGATGTGTCTGAGCTGCTTGCAGTTTTTTGACCTTCCGGAGCATCTTACTCAGTTTTCGGAGTTAGTTTTTCAGTTTTTTTTTCTGCCATATTAAGTTTTCACGACCGAAAGGTTTGCGGTGGAACATTTCGGTCTTATTATTATCTGATATATTGCATACATAGCGCCAACAAAATATGTTTTCCAGGCATCTACTGGATGAGCATCACATTGTTATTGTTGAAATCGATTTGATTGTTGATCCGAAGAGGTTGGTGCTGTAAACCAAATTATCTGTAGTTTATTTCGAAACTCGAAATTTTTGGAATACATTGATTGCTTTTGATTCTAATTGACTAAATTTACTACTCAGTAAGTGTTTAGTATGCGTTATTCACAATACTGATCGACAGTTATTTTAATTTATTGAGATATGTGGAATACTGGAGACAGCGTTTTGCGAAGGAAAGTATTGATAAGATTTTCCCGAAAAAAATTCCCGCTGAAAATGACGAGTTGTACGGAAAAACAAATTATTTCTATGAAATGGGCGAGAATCTACCGGAGGATTATGCCTTACGTCAAAAACTTGCTATGAGACGCTTGGAAGAAGTATATTATTTAAGCACAGTATATATTTAAAAGACATCTAAAACTGTTCTAGTTATTTCTTTCTTCTACAAAACATTTCAAATAATAATCCACTTGTGGAGCAAGTATATGAAATCATTTGATGATGGACATCTAATGAAGAGCACTGAAGATCTGGGTAGCTTTCGAGATGGAAGAATGAAACTTTTTCAACTCCTTGTTCAAGAGTTTGGAATTGTAGGCGTTAGCATGTCAGCAGCGTGAACGGGAAGATACGAATTTCATACAGCAGTGCATTTTTTGTCGATATACGGCACGTGGTAATCGGTCCAAAATAATCCACCACCTCTATATGATCCATCATTTGAATCTTGGCTCACCCGATAACTTAGGTACTTTCTTTTCCTTAAAGTAATTTGTTTCTGGGAATTATTAATTCATCAATTCATCCCTTGTGCTTTTCTCAGCTATGTTCTGACTTAAATTATTTAATCCCTTTATAATTAATGTTGTATATCATTTCAGTCTTTGTTACGGAGTACATTGAATGTCTGAAGTCGAGGCTTCTCAGGTTATCATTTCTAAAATTAGCAGATATTCATAGCGCAGTGATAGTAAGAGAAATTGTTTTTTTTCTCTCTTTCCCGTTTTTACACATAATAATGCAGGAAGTATTTCGCTGTTCTTGTAACTTTTTCTGCTTCTTGATTAATTTTTTCATTACACTTATATTGAATTTTATCTACAGCATTTAACTTAGAGTTTTTTTGCAGCAATGAATGTATTTATTGCGAAAAAAGGTTCAGCGACCGTAACACTTTGATGGATCATATGCGTAAGCGAAACCACAAGGAAGTGAATCCAAAGAACAATTACTATGACAAATTTTATATTATCAACTACTTGGTAGGTGTCGTTCTTTTCCTTCATATTGATATTTTACCAACTTCACAAAGATTTTTGGACTGCGTCCGATGCATCCCTTCCAAATTTTTTTGTTGTTTAATGTTAATCTCTGTGTCAGAACTGTTGCTTGTACAGTGCAGTGCCTTAGGGCTTTCTGGAAACATTTTCCAAAGTATTGAGATCTTTAAGTCAAGTTTTATAGGATGATATTTAACAAATATATATATATATATATAGCTCTGATCTAAATCGGTACTTGTTATTTACCCAAAAATCCTTTTTTAGGAGCTAGGAAAGCGTTGGTTAGATGTACTGAAAGAAGACTTCGAAGATACAATGCCAACATTTGTAGATTCCGATGAAGAAGAGGAAGAGTTAGCCCTTTATTTTTCACTGTTTAATGTCTCTTTCTGATATGTTTCTGATGTTTCTATCCTCTGAAATGCAAAACTGTGCTTTATGCCGAAATCAAACTTCAGTTTTTCAAATTTGAACTTTTTACTTTCTTTCTGAGTTAGCGATTCCGTTCCAAAATCCTTCGTTTTCCATACCTTGGTACGATAATCTCCCAAAGATATCATTAGATAATATCGATTTATTCCTGTCCTTATCATATACATCGTTATTGGAAAATAAATATTATCAGTACCTTAAATTGGTTATCCGATACCTTTTAAAATATTTCCAAATAAAGGGCAGTTAATTATATTATTATGAATAGGGAATCCTGGCAGGAATGGCAAGAGGATAATATCGATGTGGAGCAAACTCGTGTGGTTTGCTTGTTTTGTGAAGAAACAGAGGATTACGCTGCTCCATTACTTGAGCATATAAAAGTAAGTTGAGTTCGCGTAGTTTAGAGCTGTGCTTTCAGCGGGAAGTTTCAAAAATGAAGATTTTGGAGTTGTAAAGCTTCTTTTTGAATAATTTTTAAAGTGGAGAGTCAGAACTGATGCAGCAACTCATATGCGTTTCTTTTTGATGACAATATTACTGGTGCATTATTTTTTACTGGTTTTTTTAAAAAAGCTTCAGAATATATTGTTGTTTGTTTCTAGAATGTTCATTACTTCGATATTCTCGGAATCATCGAAAAAGAGAAACTGGATGTTTATGAGCGGGTGAGAATGATTAATTACATACGTAAAGAAAACTACAATGCAAGATGCTTCGTATGTGGGAGGAGTGATTTGGGTTCGTTACAGAAGCTCAGGCAGCACTACGCTGAAAATGATCATCTTTCGAAAGGATTACCAGAAAAATCAGTTTGGTGCACGGAAGAGTTAGTTTTTTGTGGAAGCTAAATATTTTTAGGAAAATAAAGTTATTATGTCAGTGTTCTGGTTATGAATCTCGCTCAGAGTCCGTTGTCCATCAAAAATTGCCCTTCGATTATCTACTATATCGATTCTATATTTCATTTTTTCACAGAAATATGAGAACATTGAGGGTCATTAGCAGCGCAGATATTGCTATGTGATGTTAAGTTTTCCGACTACTTACGACATCTTTCTATAACTCTGCTGAGTTTTTGTCTGTAAATGTTTAAATAATCGTGATATTATTTCTACCCATTCTTTGTAGGAATCTGGTGCCCATATTCGGTAATGATCATCTAACTTGGATGCTTGAATCGTATATTGATGAAAGAGAAGGTTCTTCACAGACTGAAGAAACAACAGCAATGTTCGGAAACATCAGAGAATATCTTTTGAAACAAAGTGAAGTGAACTCCGTCGAAGGTGTAAGTACTGCATTGATATTATTGTATTTTAATTTCATGGGGAGAAAACCGATTTTTCAGCTGTGCTCTTTTCGCTCTTACAGCAGAATGATTTGGACTAAAACCAGTACATGATGTCAAGTCATCTTTGAATTATTGATAATATACAGCAGCCTCGTTTCATATAAGCTTTCTTAATTTTCTCGTAAAATTTTTCATACATATGTTGTTCTAAATATATTTTCGAATTCCAGTCTCATTATTGATACATTTAACGTGGATAATTTTTGATAGTACTTTCATATTACTTATAAAATTAGTTATATATAATGATGGAGGTATCAGTTCATTTGGGAAAAAACTGTTCTTAGGATCGAGCCTCAACATGGAACAATGGCCCTTCTTGTATGTCTGTGTTTAATTTTTCATCAAATTGGATCATTTTTTCAGGTGATTGCTGAAGATCTTCCGGAGCTGCACGATGGTGCTCTTACAGATTTGAACTTATACGAATCGTTGAAATAAGCTTAATTAATTATTTTGGAGTCTGAAAATAATTTAACAAGGATGAACGTTGGATGCAATGGATGTTCTTCATTTAAGCGCTTATAGGCTTGTCATGGCCATTATATCTCAGTTTGCTCACTTTTTATGAAGTTTACTGGTTTTTTAAAGTTGTCAAATTAATGATTATTCTGCAATTTTGTGCTTGATGTCAAACTTCTTTATGACACATTTTAAAATTCTCATGTGATTGATACCGGTATCAACTGTAGTACGGGACAAATAATGGAGAAGGTATGTGTTATGATGTTTACGCGTAATAAGTTCACTTTCTCTTTTCGCGGAATCAGTCTCACAGTTGCTTTGGATGTTCAGTACTTTTTTTGTGCAACCAAACAGTTAATGCTTTTTGATGATTCAACTGTCAGTTTTTAGACTTTTAAATTCATTTTAATTACGAGGCACTTTTCAAAAAGTGTGACGAAGTGGAGGAGAAGATAATGTGTCTGTTACTTCTACCACGGTTTATCTAAGTCGGATATTTCCTGTATTACATGGAGCTGTGTTAAGAGGAATGTGGGGTAAGATGAGGTGAAATCTTAACATTAGATGATGATAATCGTCATTTTATTAATTCTGTTGGCCTTCATTGACCTTGTTCTTCCCTTTCCTTTTTGCTGATTTATCTTTAGTACACTTATAACCTTGAAATTCATAAAAGATAGTCTACCTATCTGCCTTTATGTTTATTTTCTGTCGTTTTGGTCATTTTTTTCAGATGTTTCTAAATGCAGGTCTCCCTATCAGTCCTATTATTGAATCCTTTATTGTTGTGTTCTGAGCGTTACATCTCTCTTATGACGTCATATTTCCACTAACGTGGTCGTACTTTTCGTTCGGTTAATTTACCACTACTGGTTTCTCGTTTTATCTATATTATTCTAGTGACTTTTTTAATTTGTAAATAAATTTTAACCTGTTGTATCCAAAACTATCACAAGAGATGATAATAGAGGGCAAATATCGAATCATCTGTCCTGCGTGATATTTTGCATGAGATTACTGGAAATTTGTGGTAAAAGTACTGCACAGGATCTTCAACATTTGTGATAATTTCATCAGATAAAATGGTCATCCGACAGAGAGTATTCTTTAGCTTTAAAAGTGTGAGTGTAGGGTTGAAAGTGAAGTCTGCACAAATTATAAGGCATCACGGGAGTGGTATATTGTTTGCCAGGCTATTAATGAATCGAATCACTGTAACAGTTTTGCTGGGGAATGGATGATTGTTAAGCTTATTTGTCTCTTTGTTCGATTAGCATACAAGAGAAGAGTAATGCATATTTGGTGTTAATAAAATTACCTGTGTTTCGAGCAATGTTCTAGCAGTAATTATATCAATCATCTGGGAACCAGGAAGATTAGCTAGTTTTGACAAGAAGTAGGACACTGATTTTAGTGTACAGAATTGTAACTTCATGAATGCTTACCATTATATTTCTTTGATAAATTTAATTCTCAGGACAGAGAAATTTCAACATTTTAAATTCTCCATGATTATACATTGAAATTAAATGCTATAGATCTTCTTCAACCTAATATTAGATCCCAACTTGCTTAGCTTTATCAAATAGTAAATTGCAAAGATTGTTTTCAATTAAACGAATCAAATACAACTAGATCAGCCATCTTTGTGATCATGTTGTTCTTCAAATAACAACTGAACAAGCATTACTTCTATTAGCTCTCTATGGATATTTCGCATTCTTTCAGAAATGAACATATACAAAAGATTAAAAGTCCTTGTCCCTCTTCTTAACTTCGAAAAATTTGCATCTATCAATGTTTTCATTGGAATAGCACTTATCTATAATATAGTTACAAATAGAAGGAAGAATTCACTTCACTATTACTTATCATATCATTCAGAATAGGACATAAACAATCCTGTCCAATAGCATTTCTATTTCTTCCTATATTGTTCACATTCAATCTTTCTTATCTATCATAACTTTTATCACAAAATTTATTTTTGCTCAATTATTAAGCGAAAATATGAATTCAATATTCATTTCCGTCTCATAAAAGCTATTCAGTTAGTAACAAATATACGTTGTTAAACGAGATATGCAAGTTCAAAACATAACTCAAGAAGTTATCAAATTTTATTTATTCCTGCTTTACTAATTGGTATAGAGTAGGAATCTTTAAATGGACAGGATGACAGGAAAAGATCATAACACACATAGATACATGATACGATACAATGAAGAACTGGTTCCAGAACCGGTATTTCATCACATCGTAATTACCTAATATATGGTTTTGTTTCATATTATGAAGTACAGATCGAACAAAATCTTTTTCTGCTCTATTTCGGCGAATTATGAAAATACGGTTTAGATAAAATCATATTTAGATGTTATTTTGGCTTGATTTGTACATGTCTCACTCTTTGCCGTTCAATTTTATACAGCAAAGTTGTTTGGTTCAGTATTAATCTGTTTTCAGTTAATTTCTGATAGTATATATCGATTTTTCCTGATTTTTTCTCAAGCAATAAGTTGACTGTCACAGTAGTATACTCCATACTTCTGGATAGTAATTGTTGAATGAGGATTCTTCATTTCTATTATAAAAAACCCTCATAAATCAAATGAGAGAATAAAAACACTTTCCCTTTTTCCACTTCTCTATTTTACAATGATATAATCATAACTGAAGCATCCATTCGTGTCTAGAATGATCCATATGGCTATCTCAGGCACTCTGAATCAGCAACTCTGCTAAGAACTGTTATATTGCTGCATTTCATCTATATGATGGCTAAATTGCAAATGTTCATTGGTATGCCTTTCAATTTGCATATACCGCATAACACTGCAACAGATTTCCCAGCGAAATGAAATCAAACTGTCGGGGAATTTTCACTGCTTGCTTTAAGCAATATCAAATACCAAATAATTATAATTACTAATCTTAAAGTTCAATTTTCAGCTTATATTTGAGAACGAAATCAAATTACAAATGGGTGCGGCATCATTGTTACTGTTTATGTTAGTATTTCTGCGTATATCATCAAATTACTGCAAGCCTTATTCGAAGCAAAGCTCTGAAAATCGAAGTGACCCGCGTAGTGCATCAGTAAACATCGAACTTGATGAGAGAGACGACGAAATGGATAACAGATTTTCCAATGTTCTCCAAAATACTCACGGTCGAATCGGAATATTTGGTACTATTTCAACCGGTAGGACGTCCATTTAGATCTTAGCAGAATGATTTAACTATTTTGCAATGTGCACCTTATTTTATGAACTTTAAATTATGAATAAAACATTGAAATGGTAAACGCACTCCAGCAGATTAAACCATCAACGCTACCCGAGTTCTTCTGACTTGCCACAGATTTATTGCAAGTCTGCTTCCTAACCTAAGAGGTAAATGAATGTTGCCATACAATTTCTAATTCAGAAAGAATCATTTTGCATTTAAAGAGGCACTCGTTCGCCACTACTTTTTATATTTAAATTTAATATACTACTGAAATTTAAAGTCCTGTTAAGAAGGAATCTAAAAAGATCCTGCTGCATTCCAGATTACGATAGAATTTCGGAATTCAGAAATTAATTCTCTAAGCTATTCTCTTTTAGGCTTAAATTGTTACTTCCCTTACTTCATAATAAAAAGCGATTACTTCTCTTCCAAAATATTTTTCGATAAAATAATAGAGAATGAACA
>JABVXV010000006.1:93932-166937 GCA_013365325.1 Dipetalonema caudispina | reverse complement strand
AAGTTCTATTCACCAAGTATAATTACATAAGAAAAAAATAAGAACTATTTGTAACCGCCATTATAACCGTCAGCAATTAAGGTATGTTCACCTGTAAAAAGCGTAAATGTCTTCTAGCAGGAATATTATGTGCCACTTTTCAATAAAAAATAATCAACAAAATGAAGAAAAAAAGGTTAGAAGCAAGTGAATTCAGCAAACGCAGTTCGCTGAGCAAAACAGTTTTAGGAGCCAAAAAATGTTTCCGGACTCACAAAAAATTTGTGGAAATTTTTATCTTGCTTACACTCAGCACAAATGCTGGGAAATAAAGTGTTGAACTAAATTCATATCCAAGAAATTCCTTGCCCTATAAATATAAACGAAATAATAACTATCACAGAATTCAGATTTTTCCAACCTATATCCTGAAAATCGGTCAGGAACCAAAATATTAAACGCCTTCTAAGACTCAAAGCTAGAAATCGAACGTAAGATTACTACATGATTTTATCATCTCACAGCCAAAGCTTTCACCAGAAATCATTTATAACAATATTGCATATTCGGAGTAAATAGCCTATTATGCCTACTCAGTGCACGGTACTAGAACAGCACGTGGATAACGCTGAACAAGATCTTCCCAATGCACAAAAAAAATGTCAGGAATGCGTGATTCATATAAAATTTGTCCTGTCAATGATAATTTTTTTACTCGACATAAACTTTCAACATAAAATAACTGTACATTACGAAGTCGTAGCAAATCGAACAACGCTACAGCAAAACAAATCGGTAAGCAAACACCTGGTCCATTGCAGAGTACTGCATCAGGTCTGGAAAGAATACTATTTGGTTAAATTTAGAAAATTTTGATGTTTTCAATGTTTTAAAGAATAACTTCAAATTATAGGAAAATCAAGGAAACAGGAAACAACGAATCAAGGAAACAAAAAAAATTTTTGGTTTTTATAATTTATGAATGTAACGAGGATAATGGTTCTCCCAACTTCGAAACTTCACTAGAAATACGTTTTAATCCGGACTTTAAATTTTCAAATTCGAAATATTAACGTTAGAAGGATCGTAATTCGCCATGTCTCAATCATTCTACTTCTTTCAGATTTTCGAAATATTATCTTCTATGTGTAAACAAAATTATCACCTTACTCGCCATAGCAAAAATAAGCTTTCAATGCAAGCCCAAATTGTTGTGAATATTGAGGTGATGTAGCTCTGTTTTACTTCCCGACTTCTGCTTATTCGTTCTATCCGAAAGTTTCCCAGGCTTTGCGATTTTTCAAATTCGTTTATCTTAAATACTGCTGATAACCCAAGAGTCTTCTTTTCCACTAATTTTTATAAAAGTTCACAAAAAGGAAAAACTTCACAGCAAATTACTTTCAGAGTACTTCCCAACACTTGTTGAAATGATAAATTATAGACACTTTCTACATACTTTACCTTTTGTTCACTTAGTTTGTCAGTATCGGAAACAATATATATACGATGACCAAATTGTTGTCTAAAAGCGGACATTAGAGTGAGTAATTCAGCAGTATGTCCACCTGAAAAGCAGAAAGGATACACCAAATTCAGAATCCTTAGACAGAAAATAAGTTACACTATGCTAGAAATTCTGCTAAAAATTGAATGGACACAAATATCTCTAGCATAAGTTAACCAGATTCCAAATGTCAACCAGATCAAATATTTCCATTATAACTGTACTGTTAAGAGAAAGCGAAAACTGTTTCATATTTATTAAAAAATTTAATATACAAGCAATCTGCAGCAAAACCATACCAGATCCAGCCACGCAACATATTCGTATTGACGTTGATGGACGCTTCCTTTTGACTACTTTCTTGTTCACACACGAATGACTTTTGACGTATCGTACGTAAAGCAGAATAAATGCCAACAACAACACCAAAAACAGTACCACTAGCTGTACAAATACCCCACCACCCTCCGACATACCCAATGAATCCCCCCAGACTGGACCCCGCTCTTTCCCGTAATGAGCGCAAAGCGGGAGGTACGTTTTGCAACGGAATATCCCAACACATATTCAATTATGATGGAAGATATCAAATTTTTATTTTATTAAATTGAAATAAATTAAATTCACCAAACAGTAATATGCATAAGGTAAATGATATTTTAGTCTAAATATCATATTGAAAGAAATCTTTTTCATCCTTCCAGAACGATTCTTTTAAATTATATAAAATTCATCCATAATTAAAATTTTTTGAAGAAATTTAATTTGAATTCAATGTTGAATAGAAGAGTATAACATCGGATAGCAATTAAAATAATTTTTTGTGGGCTTTTGATTGAAATTGAATTTTCTTCTGTACTTGCATTGCATTTGAACCCATTTCATAAAGAAGATAAATGAAATTGATAATGCATACAATGATTACAAGTATGGCAATTATTGATTGCAACGACAAATGATCACCAAACATTTTATATGCAACTAACAAGCATCGATCACGTAATGCTTGCGAGGCTTTTTCACGCAGACCTCTGAAAATAAAACTAACCTGAATCGCTTCAATTTAAAGTATACATAGATATTTTAAGTTTTACTAATTTAATTGATAATACTTATTTAACTCTTAAGAACCTGGCAGAATTGTTTTGAGTACCTGATAGCGTAACAAAGGATATTACTGTGATCCCCGATATCAATCTTTGAAATATTGTGCAATACAATATATGCATGTGTACCTGCAATACTAACTGTCAAAGGTCATTCATAGAGTTCAATCCATCGAAAGCCTAATGCCTTTACAAAATGATTGCTGATATGATAAGAGTGTATCTTCTAACCCTATTTGAACTCTAACTTTTCACAGGATTCATTTTCTAACGCATTCAACTCATTCTTAGAATTTATTTTTTAAAAGAAAGACCTGTAATGAATGCATAAATTAAGGCAATAAAGAAAATACTTCCATCAACGATCACTGCTCTACAAAAGGATACTTTGGAAAAGAAAATAATTAATAAATAGATTATTTTAGGGATAAATATCATTAACCCAATAGCTATTGTAACAGGTGAATAGAGCACACGGATAGAAAGCATCTGAAATGATTTATTGATCTGAAAATAAAATTCTTAATTTTCCACTTTCATTGTTAAATACTGGTAAATATTTTCACCTATTAAATTTCTAAGCACTTTTTCCCCTCAGTATCTGGAGAGGAAAAAAAGTATTCACCTGATTACGGTAAAGTCGATATTCGGAAATAGATAATTTTGCATAGCTATCAGGCCATATATGACCATAGTGATTGAAGCGTATGGTAAGGAACATACCCAAGTCTATCAGGCCACATGCAAGAAGAAGCTGTAATATTATACAGATAATCAATCTCATGAAAGTATATTTTTTTGAAGTTAAATAATTTCCTAAATTCTTCAGCTAGCAGTATAAAGCATTAAGAAAACAGTTAGCAGAGATGAGAAGAATGGAGTAAAATGTTTAAGATCGACAAATGTGCCATATTTTTAATATTAATATAAGAAATAATTACATGCATAATAGCAATCATCATTAGGCCATTTTCACCACCTTTCTGTTTCCTTTTGCTTCGTGTTGTCAGTTTTGCTGTATTGAGAAAAGCTTTCTGAAATAAGCCCACTTTATCAATTTAGAAATTTTTTCTTAAAATTTGCAAGAGTTCGTGTAATTTTTCTAAACATTACGAGAAATATTGGTCAGTAGATGAATGCTTAATAATATCTTGAATACCATATGTGATAGATAATTACCTCTCGAAAGGAAGGAGTACTGTTCGACATAGGTACAGATGATGTCACAGGTGTTGCTTGGAAAATCGAAGGCGCAAGTGGTGCAGGTATAGCCGATTTGCCTGTTTCCGCTTTACCTTTACTCGTCGATATAGCTTCGATATTTATGACGCTTCCTTCCTTCACTGGACCGTACTGTTGTGACTGAATCTGAGACTTGTTCATTTAGCTCTGTAAAGTTTGCCCAGCTATAAGGAAAACCGGATTACCACTTCTAATTAATATCAAATAGAAAAGTAACAGCAAATCTCGATCCTATACATTCTTATACAGGCAACTACAAAAATTTGCATGAGATTAAATTGAGTTTGAATTCTGAAAATACTGGAAATCGAATTATTTATTGTCCAGAAGCAGACATAATTTTAATAATGACCTACCAATTGGTGTATTAAAAATGTTTAGAAGCTCTGATAGTATTTTTCGGGATGTCCATTAACAAATTTTTTTTTTTCGAGCAATGTGCATACTATGCCGTTACATCCGAAATTGTTTTACAAAGGATTCGGAATAGGATGGATATTTCCACGGAGCATTTTCTGTTACGATAGCTTTAAAGTGTCTCCATTTGCTGATTTTTGAGGAAATTTTTGCAATACGTAGAACTCCTAGACATTCCACAATTCCATAACCTTAGCCTAGAAGTGAATTTAGCTTAGCTCTGCCTGAAATTTAAGGATATCATAATTTTTGATAATGGATAGTCCCTTGGCTTTATACTTTTGGAAAGAAGTTTTTTGTAAAGCCATTTCAAAGTGCTGTAATTTTATTGAAATTAAATATTTTGTGCGTAACAATCACAAGAACGATATTACAAAAGTATTCAGAGCATTCGCTGATTTGCAACAAACAATAGCGGTTGACCAATATAAAATAGTGTAATGCTTATATAGTTGAATCTATCAATACGACTTCCAAATAAGTTCAGTATCAATAAACTGGCACAGGCCATAAATGATAGTAAACCCAAAAATCTCAGTAATGCAGCCTGGAAAAAATAGAAAAAAGATGCATTTGAAATTTCAAAAACAAAATGGATCAGCCAGGAAAAACAGATTTTTTGTTTGCTGATAAAAGAAGCAAATTAGCTTAAAGTATCATTTCGTGATTACACTGATCTCTCATATTAGATCAAAAGACTACGGATATCTTTTGGACTTTGCAAGATTCTTTACAATTAACGAATAGTATATTAGCTTCGGCTTTAAATCTGGCTACTCCTTTATTTCGTCTTTCAAAGAATTAATTATGCTAGAGAGTGAAACGTCGGAAAGTCTGTGAAAAAAATTAGGGAAATGAGTAAAATTATCATCTAACAGCATTATATGACACCGAACAAGTTTCCATATTCCGAATTTCATATTTTATTTATTTCAAAAAAAAAAAAAAAAAATCTAAAACAGCATCAAAACCGCAAACCTGTTGTGCATTTTCTCGTTTTGATCCGCAATACCAAATGGATCCAGCAACAATTAAAGAAATAGCAAATGTAATGAAATGAAAGGAAAAATTGAAGACTAGGATCGGTATGGACCAGAATAAATCAATAAAACAGAAATAGAGGAGAGCGCTAATGTAAGCTGTCACCAATAAAGCAAATCCAAACCATAATCGCCGGATAGATGAAATAAACGATAATATATATAAAATATGTGCAATTGTAAATAATCCACAAATGGTTTGTAAATTATTATGCCATCTCGATAAGAGACCTGAAAGGAATTAAAGTTGTGACGTAAGGGGATCTAATTTGAATATGTTAAATGAAATGTGAGTGGAATAACTTGACTTCTAATCAAGTAAATTTCTATCTATTCCTAGTATCACAGTTGTTCTCTCGGATAGCGGAATATAAAAGGTTTTGTTTTTTTTTTTTTTTTTAATTTACAAATTATTATTGTTTAATTTAATTCAATTCAAGATTCAGTTTTTATTTTACGTAAATTTGATTTCTAATTAACTTTTGTTAATAAATTATACTTACCAAAAGCAAGAAATGTTAAAGAGGTGAATAATTTAATTGTTCTTTTCATACGTGATGTTAACGTAAGTATAGTTAAAGTAAGCGGTGGTATGATTCTGATGAATGGAGCTTCACGACGGAGACCGTCTGTTGCAACGTATAAAAAACTACAAACAGTACCATATATAATTAGCACTTCTGTCGAATTCAACAGTGACAAATTGGACATATCTATAAATGAAATTTTTACAATGAACTGAAATGTTTCTGTAACATTATGAAAAGGCGCAAATATTTTTTTTACGCTACAAAGATTTCATAATGTTTTGAAAATGAGTGAAGAAAAATGTCAAAAGTTATCTGTCAACTGATTATAGGAATAATTTTATATTGATCATTCTTCTCGAAACAAGAAGATGACCTATGAATATTTTCACTATAACTTGGCCAAAAAGAATTTCTATGAATAAAATAAGAAGTTTTATTATTTTTATCTTTGGTTTTTGCAGAGTCCCATTGTATTCTATTATTTTTACTATTTTTGGCTTGTTTATAACATCAACGTTATCATATCATAGGAAAATTTAAGAAGCATAATAGGACAAAATAAAAAGCCTAACTGAAATAGAAGTAGATAATAAGCATCGATTCATGTGGGAATTCTTCCTATAATTCTAATCGAATAATCGATCGAAAAGTTTCATGATTTTCTTTTTTTTTGTAGTGATAAATAAACTTTTCGTGTAATTTGCATTAATGAGTAATTAAACAAGGGAATAGATTTTACAGGAGAACGACATTTGCCTTTTTATTAATACTTTGTTGCCAATATGGAAAACGAATATTCAACCACTTTTTTTCAATCTTCTATACCTTTATTTTTTTTACCTAAAATGCGGAACATTATTTAGAAGGAAGAAATTTTAAATTTCCTCTAATTGCCAAAAATTAGCAATTACTATGCCTTTTAGAAAATATGTACTTTTTAAATTGTCGATAAAAATAATTTGAAAAAATTTTAGAAAATTTTGGGAGAAAAGCAGTGAAGCGAGAAATAAAATATAATGCACATGTAATGATTTTACAGTGACAGTCATTTCGACATTAATTTGGAAGATTAACTTTTTGTCGCTGATTAAATTATATTTTCAAAGTATAATTTCTTATGAGTCTTCATCGAAAACTATTTCTGTTTTCAAAGGTTTTTTAAAAAATTAATGTTTTGTTACAACTTGTGATAGCAAAAATGCATAATAAATGTGTTTCAATTTAATTGCTATATTTACTGTATATGTAATTGGATCTATTATAACTTGAGGAACAATTCAGGAAATTCCGGAAAATATAGACAGAATGGACTGACGCAAATAACGTCGAATTTGAATCAGTAATAAGAGAGAAGGTTGAAAATTTTAAGAATATTGGTTGCATGTGATATACATCTACACAGCAATTTTGAAGCAACGGAGAGTTGGATCGGAAGATATTAAATGACTGCGAAAGTTAGAGTATTTCGACATAAATATGTGTCAAATTATGATTTCATCGATTGAAATAAAAAATAAAAACAAATTTAATTTGTAAACATGTTGTGGAATGTGTATTTACCGATTTAGTTGATTAGTTACAATCAAATCAGTGCTAATTAGTTGCGTTCAAATTAGTTAGTTATTTCTTAAATCCAATTTTGTATCGAAATTAATGTTAGATAAATGAGAAAATTCACGACGGATCTATCTGATAACAATTAGGTAGCAGAAATTTCAAACAAAATACGAAACTACACTAACAAACTATGTGGACCGATCTCACGCTTGGTAATTTTATCAATTCATAATTAATCAATTAGTCACAGGCCTGGGGTAATTATTTTTGATTAAGAAAAGTGATAAAAGAACTGGAATTACCGGGATCTACGTATCAATTGGTGATTAATTAGTGATATTCTAGTAATTTGGATAAAAGATGAATGATGGCATTAGTAAAATACATACAAAATGAAAGCGAAGTATTAAAAGATTTAAAATTCAATATGAAGAAACAATTAAATGTAATGGGTCGATTAGGCTGTTTTCACGAAATATTAAAACAAATTAAGATTCCAGTTCGAGAATGGATTCATTTCTTGCTTTCAATAAAAGTATCCCCACCAAAATGAATTCATTCTTAAGAAATTACTGGGAATATTTGCTAATGAAATTGCCAAATTAATAATATCAACAAAATTAGTAAGCTTATTATAATCTTAATTATGCAAATTATCGATAGTCAAGTAACGGGAAGATCGAGACAGCTATTTATGTACACTTGCATGCTTTCTGAAAGTTTGATTAGAGCACTTTTGAAATGATTGAAATATGACAAGTGATGTGTAAACGTATAAATTGAGCCCATAATTGACTATATTTGTAATTTGAACCTATTTTTGGGAAATGATTGAGTAGGATATTGTTGTGTTGCTATGGAATGTATCCAACAATAGTTTAGTGGGAAAAATTGAGCAAATATATGATAATAAAAAACAGAATAATATGTTATCTGAATTGAATGATATTTCAGTGAGAGATAGTACTACTGATAGATGGCAATATCATTTTACTGTTAAGCTAATCAGTGAAATAGAAAAAGATCAAAAGCTGAAATTACATCAATGGTATTTATCAGTGATAAATGAGAATAACATTCAGTACAGAATTAATTCTTCATTTATAAATTGTATTATTTCGATTCACTTTCTCGTTCCTTCTACGGAATATTTGTTCAATCTTCTCCAGTTTATTGGTATTTTTATGCGAGCCAATATGATCGATGCGTATTTAAACGTTTGTGAAACTAAAATAAGTGAAGAAAAAAAAAGCAGCGATCAACAGGAAAAAACGGAAATGATATGATCGAATTAATAAATTTAAAAACTTTCGAGAAAAAGATAATTTAACCTCACCAAACAAATTCAATTTTTCAAGACTTCTTAAGCTTATCTTAACCGAACAAATTTGATTTCTTCAAAACTTCTTGAGTTCAAATTTGGGTTCATATTTGTTAGACTGAAGAAAGTTCTTATCCCAAACTGTTACAAAGTTTCTACTTAAACACTTTTCTTTTGTTTTTCTCAAATGTCAAAGCCACCAGAACACTTCCTCATGAATATAGCGGGGTAAAGGTACCACGGGAGATTCCCCCTGACCCGATTATCATCAACCATTTTGTTCTTCTTTGGATGAGATATTGGGTTTGCATTGTGACTAGGAGCTTTTAAGATTTGAAAATTGGAACGGAAATTTAAAATTAACCTAGCATTAATCAATTAGCTGGTGAAGTTGTACCGAATGTCAAGCATCGATGGGTATTCGTTGCATATATCGGGGTCAAAGGGTATCACAAGTGGTACCAGATTCGTATTTTTTGAATTATTCCTCAACTAAATGCTTCATTTCCTCGGTAATTTTTTTCCTCCACTTATTTTATCTTTTCACACATCCTATTTTCGTCTCTCTGCTCACTTCGTCATGCACTTCTATTTCTACTCTTAGATGGAAAACTGAGTTATTCGAGTTTCATTTCTTCCAACAAGAGGTAATATATTATGCAGGGTCAAAGCTTATGGATTTTTAATGATGCAGGAGAATTGATATAGGCTAGGGATTAGAGAGTCAACTTTCAAAACAAATTTTATCGTATGCCTATGGGGTGATTTAGTTTTCCCTCAAGAACCTAACCATTATATTGGGAATTGTAGCAGTGCGTGTATCCTTTGAATTTGACGAAGCAAACCTTTTCAGTTTATGGTACTTACTATGCATTTATGGTATTCAGCTACACACTCGTGGTACTTAACTTCACATAACATTTCCAAAGTTTGAAATGAAAGGTACTAAAAATGAAACTAAGCCTCTTATCACTCAACACTGGGTACAAACTCGTCAATTTCAGAATGCATGGGTAGTTTGCCAGTTTGCCAAGGATCCGTCTGCTGAACATTTGCTGGCTGTTGGTGACGAAAATGGCTTTATTCATTTCTTGGATGCTCGAGAGGATACTATAACAAATTGTAAGTTCATTTATTTGGTTATAGATATTCCAGGTAAAATAGTTGTTCCTGTATTGTTGATGTCGGTCGGGGAAAAGAACTAACAAAAAGTTGAGTTATCTGAGAAGCAAATTTGAACGGTGCGTTCACAGAGTACTTCCAAGGCTTACTTCTGTTCAAATGAGTCAATACTTTTCTTTGGGTCACGAAGGTTCAGTCCGCGCTCTTTCTGTATCAGACGACAGTCCTGGTTAGTTTTCGTTAATCCTCTTTCATCAACTTTTCAGCGTTTTCTGCCGATCGAAGTTGCGTAATCGATGTGTCATTTGTTGCAAATCGTCCAAACAATTTACTTTCCATATCTGGCCATGCAAAGGTAACATCATGGGATATTGAGCGGAAACTTGCGCTGCAACAATTTTTGGGTCATGAAGGTTCGGTGCGCGCTCTTTCTGTATCAGATGACAGTCCTGGTTAGTTTCTATTAATCCTCTTTCACCAACTTCCCAATGAATACTAGGGTCTTTTGAAACTCATAATTTTTCGTATATTTTAAAAATTATTACAAATTGCAGATCTTTTTGCAACAGGAGCTCGGGATGGAACAATTTGTATATGGGATCGACGAGAACCACTAGCCACTGTTGTGCGTCCTTTCAATCTTCTCGAAAACACTCATCCTTTACTAGCTCCTGAACGTACGATGTTTTTACGTATATTTGCAATAAGTTTAATTTATCGAAGCACGACTAATAACGTATAATATATAGTAAAAAAATGGAATGTTTTTTTTTTTCTTTTAGAAGGAGCTGAAAATCGACGTGTCAGAACAAATATGAGCAGCTAGTCAGTGTACTATCTCCTGAATATACGATATTTTAGGCATAGTACTTATCTCTCCTCACAGTTTGTACTGGCATAGTACTCATCTCTCCTCACAGTTTGTACTGCATTTGGAGGGAGATTGTTTTTATGTCACTAAACAATCATTTGGCATGATGTGTGACAGATTTGGCGATAATCGGCGTTTAGATGTTTGAGATTTGAACAATCTTTGACGCACAATAACGAATCAAAGTCCAGGAGTCATCCACTTTTATTTCTTAACTCAGTATGCCTATCGTTTTCAGAACTACTTGGTATCCCAGTTTCTTGATCACACTAACTTTTTATTTCACGGTTGTGATCACGTACATCTTTAGGTCAAAATATTGGAACAAAGCGAAGATCACGTATGTCAGTTTCGATGAGTTCAAAAGGAATCACTTCTTTAGTACATTATGGTGGAAACACTCTAATATCAGCATCTTCGTCTTTCAAAACGTAAAATATTTTGTTTTTGCAATCAGTATGCTCTTATATATGCTTTTCATTCTAATCGTTTTTTTTGTTTTCCATACTGATGTTTTGTGGTTATTAATTCAGATGTTGAATTTACTGCAGAGGTATTCGTTTTTGGGATCTCCGTTACCGTGGCAAAAATAGTCCATTTCGTATCCTTGAAGATCCTAATAGTTCTTCAATTCGTGATTTTGGTATGTTACTGTTATAACTTTCTTTTATAATTTGTACTGTTTTAAAAAATTAGCTGGATTCATTTTATTTACTTTTGTCCGAGTGGAACAAAAATCACGTTATTTCAATCTACAAAATCCAAATTATATTATGCTCAATTCTTTTTTCAAAAAGAAGGATTGAGAACGCTTAGTTTGGGTTTTATGAGTTAGTCGTGCAACAAATCTGAATTTTCGTCCAGCAGTTTTAAACATTTTTTGTCCTATTCAAAGTTACGACTTTTTAAATAAATTTTTTTTATAAAATAATCTTTTGATTTTCGTTATTAAGGTATTGCTTCGATTTGCCTTGATCGCTTCAGCTCATCACTTTTTGTTGCATCCACAGACTCAAAAATTTATCAGTACAGCGTTCAGGGATTGAATAACGCACCAGGTGCTTTTTCGATTTAGTATCACCCAGGTTATTTACTTGCCATGTATCTAATTCCATCCCTCATTTATATGAATGATTAAAGTTTTTGAAATTTCCAGTCGGTATTTTGCAAGGAGTCAAGCGAACGTCTTTCAATACATATGATTTTAAAATCGCTGCCTCGCCTACTTCTGATCACGTAATGTTTGGAGGTGGTGATTGCTTTGCTGTTATTTGGGATTTACAGGTTATAATTTTGTTTTAAAATTTCTGAATTTGAGATACGTTCTGCATAATTAAGATAATGATTCTTTCCATTATTGATTTTGTTCCCTTAATTCTAAAAGATATTTTCATTTTATCGGTTTATTATTACAGGAAAAATATTCCAGTTCTAACAGGGGCAAATTGAAGTATTTGCCTTACCCGAAATATACATTAGGTGGTCACCGCTATGAGGTCTGTTATTTTTGCACTTAAATTGAACAAACTGCATGCAAATCAAAAATGTGTTCAATTTCTGCCATTATCATTTTGATTTCCATCTCATTAAAACTTTTGAAATTTCAACACAGTAACACAGCATTTTTGAAACAAATAGAAATTGTTTTCCTCTTTTATGTCATTCAGGTTACTGTTGCGAGATTCAGCAGCTGTGGACGTTATATTGCTACGATGGATGATTCGTATTTGAAAATTTGGAAATGGAATACGAAAAGTTCTGGAAATCAAGAATCATCTTCAATCACAGTACATCAAGATCGTGTTGAATTATATGAATTGCCTGAAACAGCTATGGCTGAAATATCAATGTATGCTTTACGTTGTTTTACTCGTTACGTAAGGATGCAGTTTAGGATGAATAGTTTTTTTTTTTTTTTTTTTTTTTTTTTTTTTTTTTTTGGTACATTTCTTTATCTGCGTTTTCATATTTCTCAAGGTTTCAGAAATTATATTTCGAGCTCTGAATTTTGGCGAGTTTATTTTGAACTACACCAACTTCTACTTTATTTACAAAAAAATTAGTGCGAAGATATCTGTACTTTGCAGGAAACAGTTGAATGTGTCAGTTTCAATTCCAAAAAAAAACACGGAACGGAGTCCCTTCAAAAGTCCATTTAAAAGTCCTTTAAACCGGGTTAGTGTGGAAACGAAAAGTGGAAGCGAATCGCCAGTGAAAAAAATGTTCAAGTATAGTTTTTTTTTTTCAGTTTATTCTGAGTTTTGTGACCCTTCCAAGGAATTTCGAAACACAACTTTTTCTTCCAGCTTTCCCCAATTATCTCATTTTAAGGGTTACTGAGTCGTTGTCTCCACCATTGTGTGACCTAACTAACAAGTCAAGCCATGCTGCACGAAAACTTGATTTTTCCGGAATCGAAATGAAGAATCGAGTTCCATGTGCTTTCTATTTCAAGTATGTTTTTAATAACTTCGAAGAATTTTTAGTTTAATTACTCTTGAGTTAGCATGTTTTCTTGATGCTGCTCCCAGCAAATTATAAGTCATTTAAGGTATCCAACGATGAATTTGCCAGATTTTGTCAAGGAAAAACTTGCTGTGTCGAACGTAAATTCAAAGTTGCAAACGACCATATTAGATAAAGAAAGAAGTCCAAAACTGGATGAACATTCTTCCAGTTCAGATCGGTAAAACTGTTTTCGATCTGTGAATATTTGGCAGTTTTTTTCTGAAATACTTATGGTATGCTGAACTAAGAAGGATTAAGAAGATTATTTTTATCTGAATCCATGTTTCAGTCTTCGTTTAATTCCAGTGCAACACTGCTATCAAAATTTATTTTTTCAATTTCGTAGGCCGTCCAACTGTTCGAATATGATTTCGATGAAGGAACGTGTCGATCGCACATCTCCCCGTAAAATTCGCGTTAAACAAAGTTTATATAAGTCACGTGAACGTATCCATCGACAGTTAACACCAAAAATGTCAACGAAATCTCGCACTAATTCACAAAGCTCTAGACATTTGCATTCTCAGAGTCCTTCAACTGATATACGCCAGTTAACACCAAAACCAAGAAAAAAGAATGGGACACAACGAACACTAGATCAGTATTTCAGCAGAACACCACGAACTGATTAGCTTTGTTTCTGTTCAATTTTTTTTTTTTTTTTATTTTGAGTGCAGTAATGTATAATACTGGTACTAAACTTCTTTGTAGGATTTTTTTCTCAATTTTTATTTTCTGAAAATAGCAGTGGATATCTAATCTTATAGCGGCATTACTTAACTCTTCTGGCATAACGGGTTGCCTCAAATTTTTCTCGGAAGACAGATCTGTAAATAACGATTTGGTTTGGATTTGATTATTAATGGGATGTTCGCCCGCAACATTAACTGCAAAAAGCGTATGAAAAGTTTCCAGAAATTCTCGACAAGAAAATTTCGGAAACCTTTTATATGTTTTCAGTTAATGTTTTTATTTCGTAATCTTGTTGAACTTTCTGAACATCTTCAGAAAGTGCTTGTTGTTATTCGCAAACCTGTTTTTTATTTTACTCTTTCTTCACTACCACTCATTTCTACTTTACCTCAGAATTTCGTCGAAACCACTGGATTTTCACGAGCTCAGTATCCGATTTTTATTTTTTCCACAAAATGATTTTAGAGCAGTTATCTGCTACTCATTTTGATCATCTTCAGGGTTGATATCTTCTTGTTTGATCGACATTTCCTTACTATATTTCTTCCGACGGTTCCATAGAAGTTCGACTACATGGCATGTATACTATAGACCGAGGGTATATTGAGATAGAAAAGTCTATTGAAAATCTTTTCTTGTAGTGACTGTCAGGCAGATTTTTTTACTCATCTTTTGATGCAAGGCTTTTATCCTTTGTAATACATCCACTGTTACATGTTGAAATATAAAGTCAAGTTTTTAACCTCAAACTCCAACCGAATTTAGTCAATATTATACGGTCAAAATTGTGCTCAATGCTCTCAGGTATTCATATTTTCCTTTTTTTCGCTCCTTGTGCCCTTCTCTTTTTGCGACATATCCTAGACTTACTACCATATTTTACGGAGTATTCGGCGTGAAATACATGTAGATGTAATGTCATTACTTTGCCATTCTTCTTTGTACAGTTATGATGAATTGTCACTCCACTTTGATGCTATTTTCACTTATAGTTGATTGCCTTTTATTAAAGTGTCATGTTCTACAAAATTTGAAATATTTTAAAAATTTTCAAAGTGAAACGTTTCTGTAGAATAAAAATTCTTGTTGTTGACCGTAGTTTCACGCGCAAACATAACTGCAGTATTTTCCGCAAGATATCTCCTGAAATCTGTGAAAGACATGAACGTACATGTTCAAATGGTATTACTTATTCTTTCTACAATTGTTACCTGGGAAAATTATGTCAACAAGAGGTGTCAATGAGTGGCTAGATTGCCGATGTATGTTGGTTTATTTTATTAACAAGAATTTATCGTAAAATCAAGACATTTTCGGCATTGATAGGCATAATAGAGTGAAGGAGGGGAATGTTTATAGTTTGAAGAACAAAACTCCAAGTTTATGGCGTATTGTTTGCTTTAAGGAAAATGTTACGGCTATCCAATCATCCGAAATTCAAAACTTCTAAGGATCATTTTTGTAATTGGGGAATCTCAGAATCTCAGAATTGGAATCTCAGAAATACGATATTCTAGAACTTCAACTAGAATTCTAGTTATTTAATGAAATTGTGGAACAGAATAATTGTTCCGAGATGGCTGTCGAACTGGCAAAAAATGTGCCAGGGAAAAAGAAAAGAAATGAATAATAAAAATGAGTTATCGAATATTATGATGTATAAATTGAGAACAAGTAACACAACATAGCGAACGAAACTGTTTCGAGTGGCAGTATTTGCGAAGCTTTTCCAGGGATAATTCATGGCACATTGATGAATTCAAATCAATGCAATCTGAAATTTATTAATTCTTCCCAACAGGTAAAACAAATTATGCAATACTTGGAACATTCGAACTTGACTATAAGCATATTTCTAAACATTATTTGTTCTATAAATTACTTGAGAATAGTTATAAGTTTCAAAATGATACTCAACTGCTATGAGAAATTTTAGAAGACGATGTGTTAATAATCACAAATGAGCTTACTTTCTTGTTCTTTATCGGTTGCTATGCAATTTCCACCAAGACACCACTAAAAGTTATGCAAATTAGGACTTGATGAAAAGTTGGATTGAAAACAAATACTTAAAATCGGTTGTAATTTTTTTTGCTGCATTAAGTTAAAAGCTTTTTTCTCAGCAATGTTTGTTGTAATGTACTAATTATAAAAGCTGACATGTACCCAATTAATTTGGAATGCTATGATAAATTAATTATTTTATTCATTAATTTTATTCACAATTAATTTTATCTGTTTTTAGCTACTAAGAAATCACCTTATCAGGTCCACATTTAGTTCCATCTAATAAAGGTAGATATAATTTGGTTTCGCATGGCTCTGTTTTGCGTAACTGTCGATTTTTGCACCAAAGTCGTCGACATGGATCCTTCGATAAATATTCCTTTTTCTTAATTGAAATGAAATTTGAAATTTATCTTTTCGTACATTGTTGGACTAAATTAAATGGGAAAATAAAAGATTAACCCTATCACTTAGTCAAATCATTAGGAGATGATTAAAATTATGATGTAGAAATTGCTGAAAGATTATTAGGGAGCTAAAATATTTGACCAAAACCTAACAAGCTTGATGATTGCAGTGATGATTATGTTATCATGGACCTTACAAAAGCTTTTCTTGAGGGGAGCATCTAAGTATGCATTGTAATAAAATTCTTATTCAAAAGAACTCTCAATTTTTAATTTACTCCGAATTTAAATATCTCAGCTTTTACTTGTTTATAATAATGGCTTGCTTGCAATTTTGTTTTAAAAAATCAAATCACCAGACAAACACTGTAATGGGGTCCAAATGCTATTTTGCACTGGTTCTGTTGTACCAACAATTCTCCAGGTTTGCGATGCTTGCGTTGCGAAGTGCGTCGTAATCGTCTTTCACGACTCTTTGATCGTAGCAAGCAATCAGCAGTTCCGTTTCTGCAATTCTTCAAATTTTTTTAAATGTTAAGTTCAAAATATATGCCGGAAAGTTTGATATAAAGTAAACCGAAAGAGTGCATTAAAATTTAAAATATCAGATTCTTTTGAAAAAATTACTTCTCCAAAAACGCTTTTAACCTTCTCGCAAAATGCCTCCTATGTTTATTAATTTAAATTTCAACAAAGAAGTACGCAAAAAATAATTGAATTTGTTGGATTGAACACGGTGAGAATTTGAATGTGTTGAAGAATTTTTGTTCATCATCTGAGCTTGATACTGTTGCAGACATCAAATAGTTTGGCCCGCACTTTTCAGCTGGTCCAGTAGCGCCATCATGAAATGCACCAAGGCTGCAAAAAATTTTCGAATTTTTGAGTCAAACATCCAAATTTCTGACTTTTCTGAGGTTTGAAGATTTGTTAACCTTTAGTAAAGTAAATTTTCACAGGTATCGTTATGAGCTTATGTATACCTATGAGCTAATTCATGAGCAGCAATTACAGCTGTAGCCATACCACCAATATCTTCTACCACACTTGCTGATTCGGCAACTCGACACATTGCTCCAACATATGCCATACCTTGGGTGCTAGAGTCACCTTTTGAAGAGAGTAAATCGATTCTGTTTGGAAAATCGAAATTTTATTTATAGTCAAAAAAAAAAAAAGTCAACAGTTTAATTCATTTAAATTCAACTACTTGGAATTCTAATTCAATTTTAATTTCAAAACTGTAAATTGTACATTTAACAAACCTTGTCAAAACAATGATATGATTATGCGCTTGAATCCACTGTGAATAATCGGACACCCATTTTTGCACATAATTAACAGCATCTAATCCATTCATCCTAACAAAAAGATATTATTTTAAATGTATACTTTTACAGTGAAATTTACCAATTACAGGAATGATACTGTAAAAGTTACAAGAATTACAGGAATGATACTGTAAAAGTTACAAGAATTACAGGAATGATACTGTAAAAGTTACAAGAATTACAGGAATGATACTGTAAAAGTTTATGTGAATGGTTTTGAAAACTTTTTCAAAATACTTTTGTTTATACGTAGAGCTATTGGCTGATATTTCGATTTATCATATCACATTTTGTGCATTTTTTCTTCAATATCTTATATAATCAATTTCAAGTAGAAGGGAAAAAGATTTTACTGTGTTGTATTTTCCAAATTATTCAATTTGGTCTGATTTAGAAATGGTGCTAATGGACAATCATCTTCACGGATTATTGCCATTGTTGATGCTAGATTCAAGCTTACTGGAACATTCTCGAATAAATCATTACCGTCGTAGATTGAGCGCACCTGTCGTTCATGCTTTGTTAAAAATAACAAATTGTATACCTAACATGGATAATAGCACAAAATTAAGACAATTTTGTCCGTTATTTTTGGTTTTGGTTGTTCAGAACCTTCAATATTATTGTCGGTTGTAATCAAAATTCTCCTCATGACATTATAATCACAATGTAATACCATTATCATCAATCATTATCATTATAACCTCATTAATTCTCTCATTACTATCATCAACAGATAATTTTACTAATATGCCATTTACCACATTTCGGCTTCTTTAGTATTACTTTTTTTTCTAATTCTTTTAGAACATTTACTTGTTCAAAAATAGCATATAAATAGTCGTTCGTAGCTGAAAGTGCCGAATATTCATCGCCCCGAACAATTTCCAAAAAATTTGTATAAACTGAGTAATCGGCCACCATTAAAATATCAATTTGATAACTGAATGATGAATTGTCGTGTTGAATCTTTGTATTACGGAATAGTGGCACTTCCTGTCAAAAGAATTTGTTTTCCCAGTAGGTATTTGAAATGGGAATTTTGAAGATATGGATTTTTAAATTTAATTTGATGAAATCATTTATTGAAAAATTAATACAAAAATATTTATACATTTTCAAAAATAAACGTCTTTCTGCCTTGCAAAAGTCTTTCTAATCACATAACAATGAAAGAATTCAACACCTATTGATGATCCCTGCAGTACTTTTTGAAGATTATAGTACTTGGAGGAATTTCTTCAAGATCAAAACAATGATTCACAAAAACAAAAATATGCAAAATGCTAATTTGAATAACAATTTCTTGTCATCGAAAGTGAGTTCATCCTTTACACAAAAAATTACTGTACCTTTTCAAAAACAACACCAGCCGATTTCATTTTTCGTTGGAAGTGTACTGCGCTCCAAACTACAAATCACTTTTCTAGTAGTATGTAAATAATGTATAATATTGAAAAGGATAACAAAGAGTGACTTAAAATGACTGTACTCATTAATTAAGCGGTCTAGTAGGTACTAAGCAATGCTATAACCCGGTAAACCGGATGGGATTCACTCTTAATCCTAATGTTTAGCTATCGCAATAGAGATGCATTCCATTTTGAATGCCCTCAAAGGTCAGTAAATAATTCAGTGTAATGACGGTTCAATTATTCATCTTACCTGATATGATGTAGCATAAAAGTATATATAAGAAACAACTACTAGAAGCGATCTGCACCATTTCTTCAGAAACTGTTACGTCTTTCCAACAACAAAAATGACCATTGGTACACTTTCATTTTATAACAATTGACCACTTTTACATTCTTCATCATTTTCGACATGATCACACTACTCAATTACAAAATCGAAATGAGTCAAGTGAGTAACATTTATCTCTTTGGTGATTCTATCGATATTAGCTGAAAAGATCTCTGAGAATTAATTCTCAAAACTAATAGATTTTATAGCATAAAACAGCACTCAGTTCAAACAAATACCACTTCTGTACGATCAACTTGTTGCTGTTGGAATGTGAAGTAGGTACTATTGCGAAAAAGTAATGGCAGTATAACTGGAAAAACTGATGAGAGGTACAAATATAAAACTTCAAATATTTTGCAGTTTATTGATGATAATAATAGCTAGATGATATGATACGAAATTTAAGTATAACAGGCCAATTGAGCTGATCAAATCGATGATTAGTTGTCAGACTGCTGACTGAATTAAAAATGAGAAATTTAGCATTTGTAGAAAAGGTAGCCATTGCCTGAAATGGTGATAGGTAATGATTGTACAAGGATTTGGGGAAAATCGGGATCGATCGGGATAGAATTACAGTGAAATAACTGCAAAGGAAAATAACACTAAGAATCATATATATGTACTGAAAAATTATCTGAACGACCGAGAGTGAATGAAACCCGAACAACGCGATTTCGAAGACCGAATATTTATTGGATTCTGCAAGCGACGATAAAAATTTGAGTAATAAATTGATAGTCTAAATGTCATGATGGTTTTTCTTGTTCAGGAATATATCGATTCTGTTATTAAATTTGATTTAAAACCTAAAATACATCGATAATACTACCAACAAATATAAATTTTAAACTAATAGCAATGAACATTCACTCAAATTATGAACACAAAGCAAACATATCTCTTCTTAATTACAATTCTTCAACGAGCAAATGTTACTACAAATTAGAAAATAAACGATTGGGTTAGAAAGACGACAATGGCGATGCTGATGGAAAAATAGGAAGATGAAAGTAAACATAAACATATCTTCAAAGTTATTAGTGTGAACTGGAAGCCTATAGAAACCGGGTTGATACGACTCTCAGACAGTTTTCAATTATTCGACAATGCGGAACAATTATTTATTTTTTAGTCTTTGGAATTTTGAAAGGATACAGCATAGGGATTAACAGTAACAAGGAGCACAACGGGAGGATTTCAATTGAATTTAAGTTCTAATTTATAACAATATGTTAATTATTGCAATAGTTGGAAGATTACTTTTCTTCTGGAACTTTTCAGTGATTTATTTGAGAATTCATAGCAAACAACTGCAAAACTAACTATGAATTTCCTGAAAATGAAATTAGAAGATGGTAGTATTTTTACTCGAATTAATTTTGAAGTGTCAGATTATTCATTTATTCCACAAAAAACTCGTGAGGAATCAATTCTAGCATTATATCTGGTGTAATGTCAAATATTTTCTTCCGCTTTTATAAACAAACAATGATATTTTAAAGGACCTTACAACTGTGTAAATTAATTAATGACAACTAACAATGTAATCTTTCCCTTCTCTATTCACGGCTTTAACTTACATTAGCACAGCATTCCTATAATTGGATTTGATATGGAAGTTTTGCTTCAAATAAGTTCTCGAATTAATTCAAAAAGATTTTGAAAACTAATGAATGAATATTTGTTATATTTAACAACAGAACTGATCAGAAGTGATTTATAAAATAAATGAACTCATTTCTGATAAGGTTAACTGATAGTGAAAATATTGAGGAATAGATTTCAATTCTTTTAATTCATTAATTCATTAACACAATTAATTCATTCAATAAAATTAAGTTAAAGTTAACCAAGTAGTATTGTCACCCTTCTCCTATCAGTAAAAAATAGCAAATTAAAGAAATAATACGGATGACATACTATTCTTCTTTTTTTAAGAGCATAAGAAATGATCCCTCTTGAAATTCCAACTTTTAATGATCAAATAAAGCACTATTATCCAACCAATTGTGTTATTCCAATCAGGAACGATACCTTTATTTTAATCATAAATTAAATGAGAAGTTGCTGAACTGTTTCATAACAATGAAATCATAGGGAATACAGTTGTTAGCTTCATCCTTTGTTTAATTTGATTAAATAATAGTGAAACATTATTAAATTAAATTTCAGAGTTTACAAACTATTGTATTGATTTTTAATTTTATATATATTTTTTCGCTGTTATAAAAGATTATGGGTTCCACTCCAAAATATGAATTTTCGAGAGGTTATTGGAAACTTTTTAAATATTATTACTTGAAGTCTATCTTCGATGCAGCAAGCAATAGAAATTATGCATTGTATTTTTTCTGATTCTAAAGATGAAATATAAATACAATGATAGAATGATCTTCTTAAAGATTGAATCAGTACTTCAGAAACAAAAAAAATAAATAAATAAAAGAATTCTTCATTATCATTCATTCCATAGGATCGTTCTTTTTTTTTCTTTTTACCCTAGAAAAGGTATGATTTTTTTTTTGTTTACATCTTATCTTCTTCCATTGCAATAAAAAAAATAAAAGGTAAGATAAAAGTGTCATTTCCCAGTATCAAAAAAGAATTTCTATAAATTAGACACAAACATATATAAATCAAGATAACGTACCATTCGGTAACAGTTTACGGCAATATGCTTGAGAAATCACCGCAAACGAGGCATTATTATATCCTTTTAACATAACATATTCCATGGAATAATATGATGATTCATGTGATAAACTCATTTGAATTGTTAATTATAAAGAACTTATCAAATGCAAATAGATTATAGTAGCATCTTCCAACTTCACCATTGTATACACGGATAAGGAGACAATTATTATATCAGTTAATATAGCATAACTTGTCATATATTATACACAAGTTACTATAATAATTTCAAACAACAATCACACCTACCAAAACTTTATATTATTGATCATTGTTAAATCGTTATCTACAGAACAAAAATTTAAAATGTTTTTTGAATTAACGTTAATAATAATTTTCGGTTAAAGGGCAATAAAATGACCTCAAAATAGACAAATATGAATCACTATATCAATTTTTTCGATAATAAGAAGTGCACCATTCTTCTGATCAGACAAATAAATGCTAAAAGCAAAATATAAAGATAATTTAGTTCATTTAATTGTATAATTGTAAATATGCCCCATAGAATTCATGTAATAATCAGTTCATTCATTCAAATCATAGAATCCTCAATCAATAGTTATAATGTTTTCTTTGTTATCAACATAAGAATTTTCAACAAGGAAGATTTAAATATAACCGTAAAATAAAATGACAAAAAAAAACAACTCTTCTATTTGTACAGAAGTTATAGGGCAAGCACTGATAATTTTTGGAAGTAAGAGAAAATTCAAAAAATAAATTCAAATATAATGAACAATGTCTAATTTTTTGCGAAACAACATACTTTTTTAAGGAAAAAAAGATGATCAAGTTAAAGTAGCATAAGCATATCTATCGATCATAACTCTGAAAAGGTTTTGGAATTACGAATTAACTAGAACGGGGTCGATCACATACATACCGCGAATCTTCGTACTCGTATTTGAACATTCCAAATCATAAAAAAACTCAAATATCACACATTTTGAGAAAATTGTTAAAAATTAGACTAATAAACTGATTTTCTCGCAGCTATTACAAAAGCTTTATCATTTTATCAAACAGATCAATAAGACTCAAGAAAAAAACAATAGATTCAAAATTAAATGACTGGAGTACGGAAATCAAAAAAGCACTTCCAATTTTTCTAATGTGATAAAACAAACAAAACAGGAAACAGATCAGGGGAACTATTTCATTAAAGAAAACAGGTTGATTCTGAAAAAACTCAGGAATCAAGTAAGATATTCAAGAGATGATAAAAAATAAACGGGCAGCAAGAACAGTAAAGTATAGTAAATGATAGTCAAATAAGTAATAAGACAAATAAACAAATTAAATCAAATTAACGAAACAAAAAATCAACATGGAAAACAAACAATGATGATGATAAATAAACACATAAAATTTAAAGAATGTAAAGTGTGTGAGGTTAACATACCTTGATAGAATAAAGAATATAATAAACTTATTCACATGGAAGAAGTGGATAAATTAACATAAGCCAAGTGCTGTTGAAAGATTGGTAATATCGACGATGAGTGGCAGAACATCTGATGACGACGAAAATTCGATCGTTAACACGAGATCTAACCGTTTGAATGTTTCAAGCATCGCTTGAGCACGCCCTTTATAGTACGCTACGCGAACGCGATCACTGGTTGCCGCCGCTTGCTAGAATTAGAATGAAGTTTTGCAGGAAATAAATATTGTCACAAATCGTTAGTATTATTTTAATCACAAGCGTTTTAATTAGATTCTAATTAGGATTTTTTTGATAATGCCGTTGCTAATGAGTGTCTCATGCGACGAGTTCAGTATTTACGAGATGGATTCGCTCAACTTATACCATCATACAACAGAGGTAATGAAAAAGAGTATTATTCAGGTACTTTCATTGATGGTGAAATAATAATGAATAAACTAAGTCGAAAATAAAAGAGATTTCTTTGACAGTGTTAACATTTGTCATAAATTTTGGCCAATAAGTCAGATCCTTGACTATTCCGATATTTAGAATGCCGCTTTAACTTAGGCCCATTAGCTCTATTATTCGATCGCTGAAAGATCATTGAGCTGATGCCTCTAATTTAATGCATAATCTTTTTCTAGGCTTTGCAAGGATTTCTTTACTATTTTGTAAACTTTTTAAGTCACTAAGTTTACCAAAAAAGATATCTCACCCTCAAGTTTTGAATTTATCTTAAGGAAATTTCTTTGTCCTTTAAAGATCCAAATACGTTAAGTAATCGGAACTTTTCAGTCAGATGATTAGATTAGCCTTTACAATGAATTTTAATTACATGTTTATATCATGGTTCAGGCAATACATGATCACGAGAACTGTTTATAGAATTCGCTGCCACAACATAGCATAATTATCACTTCGATCATTTCAGTTTCTAATAGACTTACTAAAAAATTCACGGATCCTCCCCACACGGAAATCTATAGTGATAAGAGTGATATTCTCATGTCAAATGTAGGAGATCAAGAGATATACGTTTCTTGATTCACTTAGTAGCATGTTAATATAAAAAGATGAGAAAAGTTTAATCGATCATCAGCCAAAGACCACCTTCTATCTATTAGTAGTACAAAGAATTCTGTCCACTTTTATGCCCCTCACTCTCATTTAAAAGATTGCAAAGAAACTTTTGAAGAGTTGAAAATTTTCAGTATCTTTGCAAAATATTCCTTTTATCGGATTGATGTTTAAGTTGGTTTAACGTTGAAAGGATCAAATCGTAAGACTCACTTCCAGCTTCGCATTTGACTATTTTAGGATGAATTTAAATTTTCAAACTTAGCACACACCCAGCACACAGTTATAAACTTTCACATTTATGAATTCATGGGAAGGTAAACCTGTGCCTCCTGCGGTGTGAAACCAATCAAACTACTTATTGCATTGTTATCCACCAAGCAGTCGAGTGCTTCGTAAGTTTCATCAGCAATACGTAGTGCTGCTGTCCAACTTTGTCCAATAAATTGCAAACCAGCGTGTAATTTGCAGAAAATAGGCTAGAAGTAAACACTTTGAAATGAATTGAAAAGTTGTTTATTATGAGGAGAACGAAAGTTGTTTGTTATGAGAATTAAATACTTGGGAAACGTAAGTAAAGGTTCGGAAGATCAGAGGATACATTTTACTGAATTAATTGGTAGTAAGTGAAGTACATATTTTCGATACATTTAAGCCCAAAATGATAGCAATCTGTACTTAGAAGAGATCACAAATGAAGAAGCTCTTTTATTCGATCTTCTACTAAACAAGGGATGCTACTAGAAATGTTTTGATATTAAATGAAAATTTACCCTGGTGAAATCCTAATGAGTTGAAGCGACTAATTAGACAAATAACTACAAAATACCTGCACTCGTTTACGATTCGCAACCAGGCAGTACCTTCGCTGATGATAAGCTTCCCTTATTGATACAATGTTCAAGGCACGATAGCGCTCAATGATATTTACATGTGGTACTATCTGAAGCGTTGCATCAGGCAAAACTAATGTTGCTGCATGATTTCTAAGAGAAGTATTACGACACATGGACTGATCTGCAACTTTCTGGGATGAATTCGTGAACGAGTTTTGAGAAGCATGAAGTGGAATCTGGAAATATTGACAAGGTGATCTAAACATTAAAAGTAAGAATAAGTTGAAGAAGCAACATAAAGTGAAAATCTCTTTTTTATCATTTACTTTATTTGACGATAAATAGATCAGCAGACAAAAATCATGACTATCACCTCTAGATACTGTGGGATTTTTCACAAAACCGCAAAAACAAAAGTTTGACTGATGATCAATTTTTTGTTGTCTAGTCAGAATAAAAGACCTTGTAGAAAGTTTCTCGTCATAATAAATAACTAATAAAAAAGTGAATATGTTACGGGATTCCATTGAGGACTGCTAACTGGCAGTCTACAGAGATTTCGTTCTGATATGGGAAGTGATGTACCCGAACGATACGATGCCTCATATGGTTGAAAAGCAACATTTGATGCTGAAATTAGATATAAGAGAGAAAATGAGTCGAATAAATAATGAAGAAAATGCTTTAGAATATCTAATGGACAAAATCAAAGAAGGCATTCAGATTATTTTATTAATAAGAATAGGAAAAATTGCAACTATTCAAGTTTAATTAAACTATATAGACATCATTCATTGACAGTTCCAGTCTCAAATCTAACTTTCTTCATTTTCAATTAAAAACATGAGAGGCATTAGCTTTATTTATTTCTCAGATTGAATTTTTGTTCCAATTTTCAAATATTTATGAGAAGAGAAAAGTAAGCAGTGAAGATAAGGCCAAAGTTATCGGCTATTTATGATGATATTCTGAAATACAATGCAATTCAACTGCCGAAGACAACGAGTATAAAATTTGTTTTTTTTTTTTTTAAATTACTTATAACTTATATATTTTTGAATAAAAGCTTTTTTTTGTTCAATCGTTTCAAATCAAGCCAGAAACATAGGCCTATAAAAAATAACGAACTAGGCTATAGTAGTGCAAATACTTTCACAGTGGATTTTCCCAGAAAAAAAAGTCCTTATGAACTTACATGTAAAATTTAGACATTTTTTTTTTACGACTGATGACTTCATGATGCTGCTCAAATCAACTAGGGATCAAATGTAATATTATTATAGAATTAGTTACTTTAGATACTGATTAAATGAAACAGATTGGAGAACGGAACAAATCTTGAATAATACTGCACTAGATCAGAAAGGTAAATATTCAAACCATAGTGGGGCAGAATGACTTCATATTTTCTTTATTTGTGAGAATTATATCAGTGATTGTTTAGCAGATATAAAAGGGATACAATATGCCAAATAAATTTGTAAATATTTAAGGCAACTCATTTGTCAAATTTTGCAAAACAGTGGCATGACCCCGACGTGATTTGAACACGCAACCTTCTGATCTGGAGTCAGACGCGCTACCGTTGCGCCACGGAGTCGTCGCAAACTAATGGCTCACTCTGTTGAATGATTGCAAAATACTTGCCTTCAACAGCTTGTTCCTTTTGCAAATCGAAGGGCGCTTGTTTTAATGGAGAATTTTGTGGCGGATTTGTCGTACTATTGATCGAGAATGAATTTATCATTTGCACCTTAAAGATTACTTTAATCTAGCTAATGGTTATTTCACTAGTACTCCCGAACAATTAATATTCCTTGCGATTTTGTTTGATCTTTTTACAATGTACATAGCGCAAATTGTTTTTGAAGCATTTATTTGAATAACACTTTCTATCTATTCATAAAAATACATCTAATATTTATGCTATCGTTAGCACTTTTATCTCTTCAAAAAAAATTACTTTTGAATTAGGTACATGAAATTCGTTTGCCAGAAATTGTTTATTATTCTCGTTGGTTGCATATTGCCTGTTAATAAATGTATTTTCATAACAAATTCTAGAAATAGTGAACCAGTTTCCTTTTTTCTAAATGATTTATTTTCATAATTTGGGAATTGATGAGGGAATAATTAATTAATTAATAAACTGAAGACTATGCTAAAGACTGAAACAAATTATAACAAAAAGCATTTTTTCATTCAGTAAATTTAAAAAAAGAAATCTAATAAAATCCCTTAAAGCCATAAAGAAATTAGGAAAAGTTCAGCCAAAAAAAAAGGAGTAATAGAGATAGGCCCGACGATCTTCTTTATCATTTCTTCGTATTTCATTCTTTAAGAGAAGAAACAATAAATACCACTTGTTAGCAGTCCAAATTGTCTGTTCTTGAATATTTGATGAGGAAATAATAGCTGCATGCAGAATTGTATCTGCGGAATTTCGTTGTAAATTTGTATCACGAATAGGAATCAAAGGCTTTGCTTCTGCTATTTCTCGTCTTTCACTTTCTCCACTGAGTATAACAGTATTGTCTATAGCATTTATTTTTTGAGCAGGAGAAGTAGAATTATTGTCTTCAACTACAAGTGATCGAGTTGTTTCAACATTTCTTGTCCATAACCTCGTTGAAAGTGAAGCATTTTCTGGTTGCATTTTAAGCTGTGAAGAAGCGCAAAAGTTTTGAACATTCTGTGATTGACATTGCATTGTAGTCATTGATTTTCCCGCTATTTCCCGTAATTCAGATTGCATTCCTGCGTCATCCATTGTCTTCTGTGTGCGGGGCATCCGTGATGTCATTGCAGATGGACCTGATTGCTTTGCTGATAGTTCATTTGATTCTCGTGGAAAAGCGGTTGTTGCGATTGGGTACTGCAACTGTTGTTTCGAATCAACAGTAGGAAGTAATACTGGTGGAAGCTTCACTTCTCCTCTTTGCTTTCGAAGTGGATCACACGGTAAATATTCTGGTTCAGGTTGTTGTTTGATCTCCCCACCGATCAATTGTATCTGAGATCTCGCGGAGTCTTTTGAACTTAATTCGGAAGTGGGAACTTTATGCTGAGGTTGAAAATAGGACGTTATCGTGCGTGACAAAACAGGTCGCTTCCTGAAACATTTGAATTAGAAACTTTTGGTTTGAACTCTAACTTTCAAAACTTCAGAACAAATTCAATGTAAGAATATACTGCTTTTTCCCCTTAATGTTCTCTCCCTTTGCTGTTCTGTTGATACGTTTGTTTTTACTTTGCTGTTCACCTGAGTTGGCTACAACATTTTTGTTCATGACAACTGATGACATTATGGTTTGGACCTGTAAAGGATGGCAAATTTGTAGAAAACGAAATATTAACTACTTATATATATATATATATATATATATATATATATATATATATATATATATATATATATGAATTAATTTAACTCAAGAGAATTTCATTTTCTAATTTGTGCATAAACATGTCGTAAAAGTAATATTAACCTTTTCCGCTCCTTCTGTTTTTATTTCCTCTACTGTCTTTTCTGAGCTTTTATATTCTTCGTTTTCCACACTAAAAAGATATCCCAACTAAATATTCTTAATAATGTATCATGCAAATCTTAAATCAAACATTCAATGCAGTATAATTCAACTGCTAAGACGTCATATTTGTCAGACAGATACACCAAGATTAACTGCTAGTAACAGGGTTACAAAGATGAAGCATACTTTCTCGATTGAAACCTTCCCCTCAGTGATGACCTTGAATGATTGAAAGAAGTCTACTACTATTTACCAACAGAAGTACAACAATTTAAAAATCCAGAAAAAGACGTTTTTCCAAATTTCGTAATAATATTTCTGCTTTTTTTTGTTGCTTTTGATTGTAAATAACACTACCATTCCATCTGTTTCAACTTCTTTTCATCAATTCCTAATCGTCGTGCGACAATAAGAGCCGGATCATTCTGCTGACATATTTCGCTCTCACCACCCAATATCATCACATTATTTGGTGCTAGCAACAGCACGTTGCGACGACAAATCGTACCGCCGTAGATTAGGAGCTTGAAAACATGTAAACTTCAGGAGATCATAATTGAATTATGTGATACTTCTGAATTTCAAAAACATAAAAGTTTATGAGCATACAACCGGATAAAGTAACAATGGAAAAAGACATTGGGAAAGCGGCAAAAAATTTGAATGCAGAAGAACTAACTATATATCAATTTAAATAAATAAAGTCATGATTATATGACTATATTGCGGATGATAAGAAATCACTAAAAAGACTTAATTAATGTAAGGCATTAGATTGATTGAGTGGAGGATCAATTGAAAGAATCTAAACAATTCAAATGAAATCAAACCTTTGTCCCACGTAATAAATTTCCACACAACTCATCAATTTTCTGGTATTCTATAGCACGCAATTTCCTTTGACCGTCCGTTACTTCCATCAAATACATTCGATTTGTTGGGTTTGAATTCTTTAAATTAGTAAGACATACAAATATTATAGTCAGGACATTCATAAATTAGGCTTTAGATGAATCACAATATATCTAAAATCATCTAAAAGAATTTGAGGAATCCAAATTAAACTTTTGTTCACCATTTTTATTACAGAAATCAGCAGGTGATTATGAAATGAAAATTATTTGGCGTATTTTTAGTGATAGATAAAGATATCAATATGACATTTAGGGACTAAATCAGAATAGAAAATATTCTACAAGATTTTTTTTGATAAAAATTAGAACAACCACATTGGATTAGACGTAAAACTCGGAAAAGAAGGAGCAAATAGCAAAGAATAAATTCGTGTTTTTTTAAGTATAAAATTTGGATTTCAAAGTTGGATTTCCAACGTAACTGCAAGAATATTTCGAACGAAATTTCTAACAGTGAAAAAAAAAAGAGCAAAAAACAAAAATGAGATAGGTCTCCCGCTTCAACTACATTCCCATGAAGACAAATAGGAACAGTTGAAATGTTATAAAATAAGATCAGACTGATTTAGATTAAAAAATCTCAGCAATCGATAATCCATTCGTAGGAACTACTGGAAATTTATGCCGGAAAATCTCAAACAACCTCAGTTTCATCATTTGACTCCCAATGGAAAGAACTGTTATCTATGTTACGTCCAATATATTGATTTAATGTCGAATACATTGAGGTATGTATATCTATCAACCAGTTTATCTGAAACAGGATTATGCTAAAGAAAAGTAGACGGGATTTCATCAGAAAAGAATACTGAATTATACAACTTTCAGATAACCACATCTAAATTTTGAAATTTAAAATTAAAATTAGAGAAGGATTAAATTTTAGTCGAAACAATTGATCGGTTTTTATTATAGCATTAATACAGTTCTTACTTGAACAACAACATCACTGTCCAGAGATGTTTTCTTTTCAAATGGTGGTAGACGGATTTTTGGACGTGTACTATTCGATAATTCCGAAAAAAGCCATTGTTCGTATACGAGTTGAACTATTGTGGGAATATCCTGCAGTGGTATTACTTGGAAAGTTCGAAAACCGAAATTATTATAAACTAACCGAACTTGTAGTAAGTTAAAATTGTAAAGTAAGGCTAAAATTAGAAAGTAATGTTAGCTTAAAGGGAAACAGGGAATAGAAAGTTGTGGTACTATTTATAAACATTTAGGTTGCTAATGATGCAGCAAAGATGAAAAGATTCAAATTGAGACATTACTTCCATTCAGAGTATTCAGAACTTTGAATGATTTTTTTGTCCACACAATTTCATAATGATTCCTTAACAAAAAAAAAAAAAAAAAGGAATATCAGAGGTACCATACCGCGTCAGCTTTTTCCACGTTAAGATATTCCAAAACTTCATTCAGCCAAGCTTCCTTCAGTGTCACGTGAAATTTTGAAAATAATTCAACAACGCTAATTTTCTTTTCATCAATCATCGATATTTCCTGCTTATCTGAACTTAACTAATATATGTTTCATATATCTTATACATAGATACCTTCTTGCATTCAGCGGTCGAGTTACGTCTTTCGTACTCGAATGGAGCTTTTCCCCTTTTCGAATTTCAGGGCTTATCAATTCTCCCATACTTTTACCCTTAATTCTTCATACCTTAACCTTTGATCCTTGATCAATTTTCCGCATCCTTAATCTTTGATACTTGATGAACTGATCTTTAATCCTATGGAATTTTCTTTAAGCTTTAAAATTTGAAATAGGATGTAAGATGCCCTCACGCTTAACACTTATCGTATCGTGTCACCTAATCCACGTTTGCCATCTTCCTTACATTACCATCACATGATTACTGTCCTTCACACAACACTCTCTCTATCAGCCACTCTTCATCTCTCTACTCGAAGAGTACTACACTCTTTTCTATGGTTTCTCATAAACCAACCTGTCATCGTTTTTTATGTACTCTATCTATGGTTTACTAATTACCTGAATCAACTTGGTTAACCTTTGATAACGTTGCAGTTTGTGATTTTCCACCCTGCATACTCTTTCTCTCTCTCTTCCAATCTCTTCTCTTCAATAATTGTCCCTTTTACAATTTTATCTCACTTATCTTATGCAACCTAAGTATTAGTACCACTCGATGATCAGTCTACTACTAGTCCAGTACCAATGAATTGAGCAGGGTTTTGTCATGACGGTAGATTTCCTATCTTTCGGAAAGATTCCGGGTCATTTAGGAAATAGTTTTAACTTGAAGGGACTCGTTAATAATTTGACTGATATTGGTGATGGAATTACGACGATTGTTACCTTCTGATTTCAGGTCTGTAATGATCTCTGAAACATTAGAAAACAATGAGATGAATCCGGTTATATTGGATGAAGAATTAGCGCCTGAAAAAGGTACCATAAGTGAGTTAGTTGAAGATGAACTGCGAGAACAGTCTACTTCAATGGATGAGGAAACAATTTCATCTCCAAACAAACTCACTGGTTCTGCAGAGATATCTACAACGGGTAGTGTACTTAGCGACATACTTCTGGAAACAAACGGATTAGATGTTGAAGGATGTGTTGTAAATGCTGGCGCAGTTGACAAAAAGCTAAGCTCACGTGTGCAAATACGAAATATGCCACCCTATCTAAGATACAAGCAAGTCAAGGAACTTCTTTCGAAGTATGTAAGAGTTTTTTGCTGAACTTGTTCAACAACTCAAGTTTGCCGTATAGTTTTATACGTCTTATTTCTGATTTTGCGAAATTCATTCAAGAAGATTGCGTTGTTTTTCAAGTTTGAGAGAGCCACACTATTGTCGAGAATGAATTTATGTGCAATACTTGTCCCACAAAGTTATAGAGATGTAATGTTAGTGATTATTTTACTCCATACGACGTACTGCATGACATTTTCAGATTTCTTCCTTTTCAGACAGTTGAGCAAGTTCGTTGTGAAAAACATTCGGCATACGGGTATAACAGTGTTCTTTTCGGTACCGACTCCCGAAGAAGCTGCTGCTGCAGTGCAGATTTTTGATGGTTTCAAAATGAAAGGTCGAGTTTTACAAGCTAAGATAGCGCAACCGGAACAGCTGAAAGTTGTAAGTTGACGCGGTTTATTTAAGCTTTTAGTAGGACTTTTCAAAACTTCTAAATTATGGGCCACTTAATAGCCTGGTAAGTCTAGCTGTTAAGTTTCCCTTTTTTACAAATTATTAAACTGAAAAAGATTGCTTTTGATAATCTAAAATCAGTCCTATTAATCGTAAGATATCTATATTTATGTGATATAACGTAAACAATAGACAATGTATTACCTTAACATGTTTGACTAGTAACTACAACCAAATTTCCAGAATTCTTTGATTTGCAGAAACCAGTGAACAGCGATCAAATAAAACGTACAGCACGCGAACGTGTAACGCCACTGGCTGACAAACCATACAGTGAGCAACTAGAAATTAAAATGAAGGATGTGAAACGAATTGCAACGAACTTTTTGAAAGAGATGATTAGTGCTCATGTTAATGGTGCTAACAGGATCGATATTGAGTCCTTGATTGAATCTGTGAGCTCATTTGCTGATTTCCTTTAGAGTTGTGGTTTTCAGATCTATTTTCCTTTTGATATCAAATCTTATGTTTCATGAATTCTGAGATCTTTTATGGATATTAAATACTTCTACTGTTGGTGCGGTAATAAGACATAGCAGACTCAGTTATCTTAGGACTTTCTGCATACAACGACTGTATAATTTTTAGGCTAGTAAGCTTGAACAGTTGTCGGAATGCAACTGCTTTGTCAGCTTATAATATAAAATTCTAGTGATTTACTTATCATAATGACTTCAGATCCGTCCTTCACCACGTATTACCGAATATCGAAATAAATGTGAATTTACGATTGGTCGTGATGTCGATGGTCACATTTGTGTTGGTTTTGTTGGAGGTCGATTTGCGGCTAATCAGCATTTTGTGGTGCCCGTGGACACGTGTGATAACATATCAGCCCATATGAAACGAATTGTGGGAGCCTTCGAGAAATTGGTTGTGGAAAGTGGTGAATTAGTGAGCTTTATTCTAATATCTTTTACTGCTTCTGGGACCATATAGAATATCATATCAATTTCGGATTTTTTTTTCTGTAGATTGAAAATATTCACTGTAGATATAATTGTCTCGGGGTTCATTGTCACTCGGTAAGCTTTATGATTAGAGGGAAGTATGTAATTCATATTGTTGTTCCGAGTATAAGCCATTTTTCTCTCAACATTAAATCGTCGGTTTTTTTCTCAAAATTATTGGAGAATACTGGTTAGATAATGAATGCAAAGAAAGAACGAGGTACAGATTTGAGTTACAATTAATCTAAATGAGAATTAAGTCGTTCATATAACTTTCCTCACAAATTTTTCAGCCATTCAATGAGTTTGAGCGGAAGGGTGTATGGAAGATGCTCTCCATTCGTGAATTTGGTTCAGATGTAATGATGATTGTAACGATATTTCCTATGGAAGACAAAGAACGCGAAAAAGCTTTAATAAAACTTGTGGAAGAACGATTTCTTCGGCTGAGCAATCTCTTTGATGGAAATAGTCTTTTTCGTATTACTTCACTGTTTTGGCAGCGGTTAGCGAATGCTAGCGATACGGTTACCTATGAACATATTGCAGGTATATTATTTTTTTTACATTTATTGTAAACGTGACTTTTTCGTATTTTGTGGGAACTTCACTTGAAAACTTGTTTATGTAATCTGGAACAAAGCTTTAGTGAAGCTTACATAATTCGAAGATTTTAAGTGTACTTTCAAAAATATTTGTCAGTCATGCAGTTTTTATTCAAATCTCAGTTTCAATTAGAAAAAATTAGATTTGTTTTTATTCGATAAACCTTTTTCTTCTTATGCTATTTGATATTCGCAGTCACTTATGTGTAAATCTTTCGTAACCTTAGATTGCATAATTTTGAATTACTAGAAATTTGATGATAATTGTTACATTTTTTCATAATCAAAGGTCAGTACAAAGCGTTCAGTATGATTTTTAACTTTCAGCATAATTTTAGGAATCTCGAAATTGTAGATCAATAGAACAGGGTAATTTTTTTCCTTGAATAACCGCAATGTATATGGGATTTTAATCATAGATAATTTAAAAATTTTTATGGAAGGTAAACTCTTTAATTTTTTACAGGTACCCCTTATATTTATGAGACAATTTTGGATGCCCGGTTTCGAGTTTCGCCTTCATCGTTTTTCCAAACAAACAGTGCTGGCGCTGCAGTACTGTATAAAACGATTGCCGATAAATGTGGTTTGTGTAAAATGGATAATGCAACTACACAGGAAGCGATCGATACTGATATAGTTACTGAAATAGTTTCTGAAAAAGATCTTGAAGAATCTGCAAACGAAGATAGCGACGAACCAAGAATGAAGATCAGGAAGCTTGAAGAGGTGATCGAATTTTTGAATAATTTGAAGTAGAATGGATCTTGTATCTTCTATAATTTTAATAATTTGTCATCGTTATGTTTATATAGTGTTATATTTTTGTTCTGGTACTGCATATATTTTTTCTTTGAAACAAAATGTCGTTAAGAAGCGCAGTATGTCTGAATTATTGAAACATTTTTAGGTGGAACCTGTTAAGCAACAGGCAACTTTGATCTTAGATATCTGCTGTGGCACTGGGACAATTGGAATCAGTTTAATGAAATTGGCGAGAACCGTTACTCGCAAATTTTTAGTAGGTATTGAAATCATTCCGGAAGCTATTGAAGATGCAACGACAAATGCGAATGATAATAATTTGCCACCGGATAGGTATCCAAAAAAACTTCTTATTTCAAAAAAGTAGTTTTATGTCAAAATTCAGAAAGTATTGGGAAGGAAAGTTTCTGTTTTTACGTTAATACCACAAGAAATTCGAAATTTATAAGAAAATTAGGGGTAAGAGGAGAGAGATTACTTAAATGTATGGTTAACTGTATGGTTACTTAAATGTAGATTACTTAAACGTATGGTTATGGTTTTGTTAACCCATATATATACACGCCAAATACTGTACACTTGAATAATCTTTCAGCTTCTTACCATTATTTTCAAATGTAGGTATTTAGCCCGTACATATATGATCGTGCTTACATGTGCTTATATTGGACTTGCAGCTACAAATTTATATCCGGTAAAGCCGAAAATGTTTTCTTTCGTTTGGAACGACTAATACCATCATGGATTGATTTGAAAACAGCAAATGTAATAGGAATAATAGATCCTCCACGAGCTGGAATTCACGAGAAAGTTGTTATTGGATGCCGAGCGGTATGTATTTTTCTTATTTTTTACCCTTTCGCAATTGATTGAGCATTAATCTTTAGCCATTGCTTAAAAAATAGGCGTGTACGAATCAGTTAATTTAGTGAAATTCCAAAATTCTGAAAGAGGAAACTGTTACAATGATTTGAATTTGATAAGAATATTGAAACTTCATATAGTCAGTCATCTATTTAATAACGATTTGAAAAGATACGAATTTTACCAGGTCATGAGATAGCAATTTACAATTTTTCTTATTTTAGCTTGCACAGTTAAGAAAAATTATCTTTGTCTCGTGTAGTCCATCTTTGGCAATGAAAAACATGGTTGATCTTTGTCGGCCGACATCCAGAAAATTCGAAGGTGAACCATTCAAGCTAACTTCTATTACACCAGTTGACATGTTTCCACAAACATCGCATTGTGAATGGGTTGTGCAGTTGGATAGATAGATTCAGGTTTAACAAATATTGTCTTACTTTGCTTTTCCGTGAGTTTGTTGTTGTCTTTTTGAGTTCATCCAGTATTTCCCAGAAGTGTTCGGAATTTCTATGGTAGTGCATGTCTTTATTTTCCGGTTACTGCCTGATATATTCTATATTTCAAGCTGATTTTTTATCAGTTTCTGAATCTTATCTGTTGTTATAATAATATCCCGCTGTTTTTTCATTAATTGCAAGGTAAACTGTGAAGCACTGGTGGTGCTAAAAACTGTTTCTTTGTTTTCTTTGTTCACTTTCAATTCGATTTTTATGGGATAATTTAAATTTTTACTGCTATTGTTAAGAGCTATCATCATCTTTGACGATCTGATAAGGGATGATGCATTTCGAGGCGCTTAGTTTCAGGTTTTAATGCACATTTTTATACATTGAACATTTTTGTACTCACGATGAAGGTAAAATACTCATTAGAACGTTTTTTTTTTAAAAAAAAAATATGATCCAAAGTCACTCAGACAATATAAATTTTTATATTTACTTTTGTCTGAAATTGCTTTTCTGTTTACTCTCAAACTACTATTTGGTCTGCTCTTTGACTTAATATATGTTTAACAATTGAGGTTCTTTGGAAATGGATATAGAAAACTTAATTCTGTCATTTGGGAGAAAAAAATTTTTCGTGGGAGAAGATTGTTTTGAATGTTTGTGGTCGAAATATTGCAAGTAAATGGGTTTATTCGATTCTGATACAAATTAAATATGAGGTTGTAACAATACTATTAAAAGAGTTTAATACTGTTATAGTGTAACAACGACATGCTGGGTTTCCGAACTTGATTGACAAAAAGAGCTTAAATTTCTTGAGGATCATCAGTGTATTAAGAATTTGTTATATTTGTTCTACTTTTATATAGCAATTCGAGTTCTAAAATTCGGTATTGGAATAGAGTTTGGCGTGTGTTTTTCCGTTTTTTTATTCTTTCTTTTAGGTGATTCATATTTCAAGCATTCATGGCTACCGTTGGCAAGGTATTTTTTAGCAATTTTATTTTAAATTAGAAAATAATTGTAAGGAAGATGGGATTTATATGAGTATATTCACATAATTCGACTTAGTCACTTTATTTTGTTGTTAACATGAAAACGAACATAGAGGATGTGAGCCACGATGGAATTTTTTTGCGATGTTATCATAAACCTTGAAAGCGTTGTTTTTTATTTCGTACATGTTATCCAGCTCGAATATATCTAGGATTTTACAACGGGTTATAACATTCGAGAAAGAAGGGCAGCAGCATCTTTCCTGAAGTAATTTTTAAAAGTAAATTTGATTTAACACATTTCCTGGCCACTATGACCGGAATAAGTTACATATATGAAGCGAATCTTGCAGACTATAAAGTGCAGGGCGGCAGTTGCATGGGAGCCGAAAAAACCACTGAAAATTGAAGAAATTGAAGTTGCACCACCGAAAGAATGTGAAGTGCGAATAAAGGTAGATTATAAAACTTATTGTTTTGAACAAGGATAAATTTCGATTCCTGGACTAGGCAGAAAAAGTACTGTTCAATGGAATAAAAACTTTTGATCTTTTCTCCTTTGAGTTTCATGCTCAGTTGGTTTATCTAGATTTTGTACACTGCGATATGTCATACCGATGCTTATACATTGGGTGGTGATGATCCGGAAGGAATATTCCCGTGTATTCTTGGACATGAAGGTTCTGGTATAGTGGAAAGTGTTGGTAATGGTGTAACATGTGTGAAGCCTGGTACGTTTTTAACGCTATAACAGATACTACTGGGCGGATGTCTTGCCATCCATTGAAACGTTCGAAATATATTCTTTTTATACACTTACTTTTTGATACAATATATCAACAGGAAAAGATCTACCTCCAAAAAATGTCCACAATTTTTTAATTCTTCATTTTGTTTGAAGTTAGAATCACTTATTTTGGCTTTTTTCTTTTTAAAATCGACTTTTATTTTATTAAGGGGATCATGTTATTCCTTTATACACAGCACAATGTAAGGAATGTAAATTCTGTCGTAATCCTAAAACAAACTTGTGTCAACGTGTTCGGTGAGATTTTTCTTTTCTCTGAAATTTCTAAAACAAAGAAGTATTGAATTTGTTTTTTAATGGTTAATCGTATATTCTTTCCAATGTCAAATTAATGAAGCCATTCTATAAAATTGATTGCTTGTATTATTTCTTATCGTTGCATGAGACTGTCAGTATAATAATACAGTATTAATTTCGTCATACTTTATATTTTAAGTTTAAATTATGAGAGTTGCTAAAAAGTTATGATTTTAAAAGTTATAATTTCTACACATTAAGGGTAACACAAGGACAAGGCTTGATGCCGGATAAAACGACTCGTTTTTCACAGTGTGGCAAGACGATATATCACTTTATGGGATGCAGTACTTTTAGTGAGTATACTGTTGTGTCGCAGTATTCTGTCTGCAAGGTATTTCGAATTTTCAAATTGGTCTCAAAATAAATAGCAAGAGTTAAATTTCCATTAGAAAAAGCAATCACATTTTGTTTTAAAATCGAAAATTTTTGAAAGTCTTTTTAAAATGAATTTGAAACTATTATTCAGTGAAAGTATTCTGTTTTGTATTTTCAAAAGGTAAGTTGTGGTAGTTATTGCACGTCTTTTAAATTATTTTGAGATGTTTAAGATACTCAATTTGTATAATTTCTTCCGTATTTGAAGGTACCATCTAATGCACCGTTAGATAAGCTTTGTTTGTTGGGCTGTGGTGTTTCAACCGGTTATGGAGCAGTGGTTAACAATTGCAAGGTTGAGCCAGGCTGTACGGTTGCCGTTTGGGGGCTTGGTACTGTTGGGTTGGCTGTCATTATGGGAGCTCGAATTGCTGGCGCTAGATTGATCGTGGGAATTGATGGAAATATAAAGAAGTTTGAGAAAGGTAGTGTAAAGGAGCAGTTGAGGAGATAACTGTTGTTCAGTTCTGGCTATAAAAGATGTTTAAATGATTTGTTTATTTATTTTTTGGTTATTTTGATTTACTGTCATTGTGAGAGCTAAATTATATGTTTAAGCTATTGAATTTGGCGCAGATGAGTGTATTAATCCAAATGATATCCCAAAGGATCAGCCGTTGCAAGCATTTCTTGTAGACAAATATGATGGTGGTTTCGATTATACCTTTGAATGCATTGGACTTGTTGAAACAATGGTCTGTTCCACCATTATTTTCAGCTTGTTAGATTTAAATGATACCGAAACATACTTTTTTAAAATATATTTCAAACTATTTCTCTGCTTGACAAGAAAAGAAACACGAGTTTACTCGTGTTGTTGCCACTTTTTTTGCCAGTAATATAGACGGACTTTCGAGAAAAATCTTTTGCTAATGAATGTAGTGGTTTTCGCTAGCACTTCTTTTTCTGCATTTCAGCGTCAAGCACTCGAGGCAGCACATAAAGGCTGGGGTGTTTCTTGCATCATTGGTGTTGCTGCAGCAGGGAAGGAAATATCAACACGTCCGTTCCAATTAGTTACTGGTCGTACGTGGAAAGGATCAGCTTTTGGAGGTCCCAGTAACTTAACATTTTATCTCCTTAATTCAAAATATAGGAATGTGGAGACAGATGAAAATTTTATTCGTTGTTGTCGTTTCCGGAAGAATTCAAATTTAAATAACAGTGCCATGTCATTTTGAAAAAAAAAAAAAAAACGTCTATTCTTCGTTTTAATGTAACGGTGATAATTAAATTCCAGGATGGAAAAGCGTTGACGATATTCCGAAATTAGTTGATGAGTACCAGAGGGGTAAAATAAAATTGGATGAATTCATTACCGGTTATTACGATTTTGCAGAAATTAACAAAGCTTTCGAAGCGTTGCATTCGGGTGATAGGTTTGCTTTTCTTATCGTTTTTTTTTTTTCTAACTGAAAATAATGAAAAAGTAATGAAATCTCTTGCTTTTCTAAGCAGTTTATCCACTTTATTAGTTCCAAAAAACTATGAATTTTTCTCGTTCAAAATATATGTTTTAAATTTAGCTTACGCTCAATCGTGAAAGTTGGTGAAATCTGAAGGATTCTGATGATGTTATATTACACTGTTGTTCATATCCCGTCGATTGTTCATATTCGATTGTGGTGATTAAAATTATTTCCATATGCCACTTCCGAGCGATTATGATTTCTTTCTTTAACTTACAATTTATTCTACTCTTTCTGAATGGAAGATATGTGAATTTCCATGTCAGTATGAACCTTTTACTCAGTAGATATAATGCCTTAAAAGATGGATACACCAGAAGATAAATTTCAGATTATTGAAGAAATATGTGTTACAGTGAAATTTCTTCCCTTTTTGATTAGCTTCAGTCAACATAAAAAATTCAAGAAAAAAAATGTAGCGAGCCGTCTTTAGCAGCAAAACCACTACAAAAGAATAAAGAAGAGTATGAGCTAATATTTGCAGTACAAATCATACCAGAAATACACCATGAAAATATTATTGCACTCGTGGGAAAAAAAGATACTTAGAAGATAAAGATGAAGGACCACAAAGTTACTTCATCTGTTTTTGCATATTATGCAACACGACAGGTTCCCTAATGTCTCAGAATCTCTATGGCTTCAGGAAATAGCCATTATTAATTACTGATGATTAACAAATTTGTTCACATTAGCACTTATAAATTACTGATAGTGATACATTGACTACATATTTCACATACATATCAATTCAACCATTTAGAAATTATTTAACTTTTCTTTCTATCTTCGACTTTTATTTTTTGGTAATTTTATCCAGTGTTAATGTTTGATAGAATAAAAAGAAATTGATAGTATTTACATCACTGTACAGAATATTTATAAAACTGCTTCTGAAAATGTTAACATTCTGTTTCAATTTTTTTCTTTTGGAATGTAAATTTACCCAGTAATATTTGATTTGGTTCAATCTCAGTAATTTTATGACGTATAGTGTGATAGAACAAAAAACATTGTGATGGCTGGAATATTTAAAATGTGAAATGAATACTTGGGATTGTGTCATTTTTTAACAATTCATAATAGATATAACTTTGTGCTCTTAGCAAATATATAAGAAACTCACAATGAGGAGAATACTGCATCTTAATTGCAAGCAATGTCATCAACCGGTTGTGTCGTTTTTGTTTTGGTTCGCGTTAAATGATTTTTAGTTGTGTTAGCACTGCTAGTAGATAAACTGTAGAGTTGGATGGGTTTATCGAATGTCTACTTCATCCTTACTTTATTATAATTGTTATTTATCTGAGCACACCTGGTTATATTGTTTAATAGACTGTTACACATTATCAGAAGTTAATTTTAAGGTACTCTTTGCAATAGTGCAATTTCAATTCGCCCAAGCTAAAGCGATTGGGGTAAGACATATTCCCATGAAATTATATTTCTTGAATTAAAAAATCCAAAAATAAAGACGAGTGGGAGTTGGAGTTGTTCAAGAAGCATCAACAATTAAGTTATTAATGATGCCATTCACCCCTTTCTAGCCGATCCTCTTCAAAAAATGCATTTTTTTTCCTTGGACGATGGTTAATCTTATTCAATTTTCAAGGAAGGCAACGCCTTCAAAAAGCTTAATTGGAACCTCACAATACCGGTCGAAGCAATGGTTCTCACTCTGAATGTGGATAAAGTTGAAAAATTTATTAGCGACGAGTACAAAGTACGTTTCATTGTGAACTGAAAATCCTCTAATTCACCTTCTCCCACAATTCAGTCCAATTTGTGGAAGACCACGACAATATTCGTGGAGTGTAATGCAAATTTACATACTGCAACACTGATGGATCTACACATTCCAGAGACAACTGGAAGCCGAGAGCCAAAAACTCAACCAAACCACCGGAAGACGTCGCAAATGATAATTCCATCTATTATATTGAAGCAGGCATACAATGCGAAATAGAACTTCAATTTCAAATCGATCCAACAACATATTCTTGCAAATCCATATTTGTTGTTAACCAATTATTCGATCATCAAATTTCATATTAAACCTAATCCATTTCTAATTTAAACCATATTAAACGAAATGTCCTCGAACAGAAAGATCAAAGGCAATCGATTCTTAGCAGAGCTAGAAGGGAAGCATGACCAAGTTTGAAATTCTGTCTAGATTCGATACCTCTACAAGATCAGTTGAACTAGTTTACTTGAAAACTGACAACAGGAAATGTTCAAATGGCCTAGTACCACTGGAGATATTGCCTCACTAGTCTTTCCGAATAATTTATGACCTGAGGAGAGCAGTTGACTTTTAAAGTTTCGCCTTTTTAGTTGGATGGACAAATGAACTACATAAAACAACTCAGCATCATAAGAATCTATTAAAAAGCGAACATGCGTTTGCTTCTAAAATACGCAATGTGTTCTACCACATGACCGACTCCATAAATGTGCTGCCACATAAACAATTCAGAAATTTTATAGCAAAAAAACCAATAACAAAGCGAAATTATTCAACAATAGTATCATCTGCTTTCGTACACCTTGTGTAGACGAGTTGACCGCCATGATGTACCACACACTTGATCATTCCTGCAAACATACGAAAATTTTATACGAATCTGAATAAGAAGTGAAAAATAAGACATCCTCAGTCTATCTGTTAGAAGATCTGACAGCATAAAATATTTTAGAGTCAAGAGCACAGCCATATCAAAGTCTATCAGTTAACATAAAAAAAAATAGTAAACCAATACTACCCTTTACCCCAACAATACAGTCAAGAATCCAGAGCCATATTGGCAGCCGTCTCAAGGAATGCTATATATGATTATGTTATAACAACAATTCACCGCAATGCCATATACTACAGGACTATTGGTCGGGAAAACGGTTCCTGTTCTGCATTCAGCAGATATCGCAATCAAGTAGAGTCTATCCATGGCAAATTTCTGTTTGGATTTCTTACTTGCGGAAAAGCACCATATAACCCCGCCTTATTCTTCAACAAGATTACTTTTGAAATACCGACGCCAACAAGCAATAATACAAACCTTTTGCAAGAAGCTCTCGGAGTCCTTGTTTTGCTAAAGATGCGCGAACCTTTAATCTTTCCGAAACCACCGACGGTGTGATAAGCTTATACGTAATAACCTGCAACAAGAACATCCTGAATAACTCTATTAAATATTAAAGTAAGCGGAAAGTCACCACAGCTTTAAAAAATCTTTTAAATGGAGGAAGTACAATTGTGTTTCGTGACAGAATTCCTCAAATGATTTCAAGCATTCGACCTCCCAAAAGACATCCTCTGAGGTATTGAATAATCTGCCTAACTGAATTCTTGAAACTAGGATTCTGCGCTTAAAATTTCTAGAGCACAGATTTCATACTGCTTTGACATCGTTCAGCCATTACATACCTTATACTACAGTGCAACATCATGTAGAGTCTTGAGAAAAGTTAAAAGGAAAGAAAAGTACAAGAAAACGTTCTCGAAAAAACATACTTCTTTATACAGCTTTTCATAAGTTGCTTTATCAAAAAGGACCATATTGTTCAACTTGTCCCGAACTTTTCCTTTGGACCACTTCTTTTTCTTAGCCTTACCGCCTCCTCCACCTTCTTTCTTTTTTGGCGCCTTCGCCACAGCTTTCGAATCACCTTTTCCACCCTTACCAGCCTTCGCTGATGTTTTTGGAGGCATGACGGTATAAAAATCCTGGGATAACAAATTAGAAAAGTCAAATTTTCAAACAGAACGGTATTACACTTCATGCTTACTTACTTCCAATTGTTGAGAGACAGCTCTTCAACTCCACGATCTCAATTATCATCTTATATATAAAAACTATAAATGAGGATTAATACTTTATTATCCTTTACATAAATTTAACCAAAATGCCGACTAAAAAATCCAATAAATGGACAGCTTTTCGTAATAAGTAAATAAGTGATCGATAAGAATGGTGGTTATCTCATCAGCATGCGATGCCACGTTAGTTACCCTAGCACCACAAAACACCCCGGTATCATCATCTAGGATGCCACCAATGCCACCACCCCTACCTACCACGTAAACCATATGCTGCGGCCCGTTATGTAGAACTACCCACTTCTGTGAAACATATATAACCCACATTGCGGATGTTGCTAAACAGGAAAATTCAGAATCATTGCTTTGGTGAAATAGGTTGTGTTGTAGATTATAAGGAACAATGAAAGCATTGAAATTCAAGAAAATTTAGCATTATTTGTTGATTTATCTATGAAAACGGTCTATCGTAGCAATATGTTTGGTGATTTGCATATTAACTAAAAGCTAACTTTATGTAACGATAACCTTTCTGGCAGTTTTTTAAAGCATTTATTGAGTATTATCATGTTTTTTCAATACATACATATCGTATTAAAGCATTAGAGAATAAAAGAAATATCGGTCTTTCCTAGCAAATATTCCTTATTTTATTGTTGTTTCTAATTGAATTATGTATTTTTTGTGGATTAAGATTAGAATTTACATAAGATATTTTGGTATTGACACCATCACTTATAGCATGTTCGGATGCATTAAAAGTGCTCTAATTATGATTTTTTCTATTTTAATCTAGTCAAATTTTGTCTGCAATATTTCGTCCTAGCTGGTAGCTAATTGATAACTCATTAAAATTTTCATGTAAGTGCTAAAGATCATTTAACTGATTGATTCACTAGTTGATTGGAAATTGATTTAAATAAATTTATGTAAAAACTGTTATGATATGTTCGTAAGTTGCATATCGCGTTTCTCGGAATGTACACGTGGACATTCTCGTGTTTCAGGTGTGAAAACCTCTTTACTCTCTCTCTTTCTCTCTCTCTCTCTCTCTCTCTCTCTCTGGAGGTCTGGGAATGATGGAAGTTCTGATCTCTCAAAATTAATCTGTAAGCAAATGAACTTAATCAAGGGAACAAATTTTCCAAGGATTCGGATTTGTGTTTCTGTAATATAATGCATATGTTCTCGACCAGTTATTAATAGTATTTATTCTATGTACTTCAATTTGTGTTGTTATTTTTTTTTACTTATGAAGTTTCCATTTTACACTTATACTTTCGTCGGTTGTAGTGATGACTCGTCCAGTTCTCATAACCCAAATATAATGCATCGTATGATATATTATATGAAGACGTTGCTGTTTATTGACGAGTTAAGGGTCAAGTGCTCTAAACCACCTTACTGGCACATTCATGGAACAATTTGTTGTCTGACACTGTCAGTCCTTTTTTAAGATCTATTACATACTGTGTTCTTTCTATACTTTCGCTCTACCTGAATTGAATATGCTTCTACTTGTCTTTATGAAAAATTCTTTTTGAAATTTCATTCCTCGATACGCACTAGATGTGACATATTTTCTTATATTTTATTTTCAAATTATACTAATTGCACAGTTCAAAGGAGGAAGAAATGGCAGTTTGGGAAGAATATCTGACAAACCAAGCTAATATTGATGGCATCCAGATGACCTGGAATTTATGGCCACACTCACGGATCGATGCACAAAGACTTGTTGTACCAGTTACTGCCTTCTTCACACCTCTCAAAGTAAGATATCAATTTTCCCAACTTTACTAGTAATAAATTGAAATTTGTTAAGTTGCATTCTAGTATTTAGCCGTGATAAGCTTTAAACAAGTCATTTAAGCTATTTTTTGAGTCATTTCGTTTCACTGATTATCTTGCACTGCGAAGTTTTTATAACTTTCAGGAACGCCCATCTGACCAACCCCACCAGCCTCCACTTGAATACGATCCTGTTTTATGTCAGAAAGCATCCTGCAAAGCAGTCTTGAATGCGCTATGGCTAGTGACTTTTCGAATTACTATTTCACATGGAAAACAATTTGTTTTGATTTAAAAGGTATTCAGTGCTCAGATACAATTAGAAAAATCGTTTCAGTACAGTCGATTTTCGAAACAAAACATGGGTTTGTCCGTTTTGCAATCAGCGCAATCCGTTTCCTCCACATTACAGCATGATTGCGGAAGACAATCGTCCACCAGAACTGTATCCACAATTCACAACCATCGAATACACCTTGAAAGTAAGTATTTATGAATGAGTGAACGAAAGAAGTTTGGTTTTTAAGTATCTGCAGTCCTCAATATTACTTCTTTAATTTGTGTTATTGTTATAGAAGAATCCAGGCTTCATTCGTGAGATATTATCTTAATAGAATCAAGGATGATACAAGAAATTTTCTTTGCAATTAAAAGTATCAGAGAACTTTTACCAACTCGTGTACTTTTATTTCAACAAATTCATTGCAGAAAGCTGCAACTCTTCCACCGATATTTCTCTTCGTTGTTGACACTTGCTTGCCAGCAGAAGAGTTGAAAGCATTGAAAGAATCCATCCAGACAGCATTTTCCCTCCTTCCTGCTGATGCACTTGTTGGTTTGATTACTTTTGGAAGAATGATTGAAATACACGAGCTCAATGTCCAAGGAATCTCACGAGCTTATGTCTTTAAGGTAAATGTATTGACACTAGACAAATTTGTGATAGATAAAAAGGAAAAAATTTATTACACAAATTTTCATTTGCATCTTCTTTATTCTACTTCCGGATTTTTAATTGGTTATATTGAGGGAGAATACTTTGTCTTTGACACTCTATGATCAGAAAATGAATTTCCAGGGTAGCAAAGAAATTAATCAAAAACAAATTCGAGATGTTCTAACAATGAACATTGGTCGACCAGTAAACGCTGGTGCAGCTCCAGTTGCTCATCAACAAGTGGGCTCGGGAACACCAGGTTCAACATCGCAGCAAAGACCTGGTTTCCCCATGGGATCTGGTGTTCCCGGGGGTCCTGCCGTCGTACAAGGAATGACGGGAAACTGCCTTCTTCCATTTAACAAGTTTCTTCAGGTCGATTTTATAAGGAAAAGATAGTGAAAACTTTGAAAAGCTCCAGTTCTCATACACTAACTGTATAATTTACTTCAGCCGATAAGCGATTGCGAAGTATCAATAAATGACCTTATTGAACAAACTGTACCGGATCGCTGGCCAATCCCGCAAGGACATCGTCCTCTTCGTGCAACGGGTAGTGCACTTGCTGTTGCTGTCACTCTGCTTGAGGTTAATAACTTTTGAATTTTGAGGAAAACTCGGGAATTTAGACATTGATCACTAAAGCTTTCTGAGAAATTTATATTTTTAAAATTCATGGAACAATTTATTGTTTGAAGGTGTGTTTTCCTAATACCGGTGCTCGAATCATGTTGTTTATTGGTGGTGCTTGTACTCATGGACCAGGAGCTGTAGTGGGTGAAGAACTCAAGAATCCAATCCGTTCATGGCATACGATTAAGGAAGACAACGCACCATACGTAAAGAAGGTATTAATGTATACATTATGTCCGGTACTTTTTGATCGTTCATCTTGAGCAAATTGTGCGACAGAGTAGATTTAGGATTAAATATGAAAAACGACTAAGTGGCATAAGTCCTATTTTTTTTTTCCTTCTACGAATTGAGGGAAATATTATAATTGAAATAGCAAAGTGTTAGTTTAAAGCTGGTACTGTGCACTTCGTTTTTCAGGCAACAAAGTTTTACGATGGTTTGGCTGCACGTGCAGTAAAAAATGGTCATGTAATTGATATCTATTCATGCGCACTTGATCAAACAGGCTTGTATGAAATGCATGCATGCTTCAACACAACTGCAGGTTTAAATCAGATATTTCCAATATTGAAGGGATTTTTAATTTATTCTTTTGTATTTTTATGTTTTTTTGTAACGGAATTTTCAATAATAGTTCTGATCATAGTTTGTAGACGTCTGATGTGTATCAAATGGTCGGATATAAACTTTTGTCAGCATTATTACCCGGTGGAAGTGATAAGCCATCGGAATATACTGAAATGTATTTAATATGTTGTTTGACTTTACTTGCGAACCTTTTTTCTTATGGTTACAATTAATTTTCTGCAGGAAATGTAGTTATGGGCGATAGTTTCAAGTCATCGCTATTCAAACAAACTTATCAACGTGTTTTTGAGAAGGATTGCAATGGATTTCTTAAAATGGGCTTTAATGCGACCATGGAAGTGGGTAATTTCATATAAAATCGTTGTAGTTTTTAGTTTGATTTGTTATTGTGTAGATTGTTTTGGTCTGGAGAAGTTTATTTCACTTAAATTTGGTTGGGTACCATATGACATTGAATATTCCTTTTTATTTGAAGTTGTTATGTTACACCACGTTTTGATATTGCTTAGTTTTTGCCACAGTAGGATGTTTAAGTCGGAGTTTTGGGAAGACTTTTTTAAGGTTCTATAAAGTCTAGAAAATCAAATGAGATTCGTGCATGATTTGTAGGTGAAAGTTGGTAATGGTTTGAAAATCGAAGGTGTTCTTGGTTGCTGTGCAAATGGTGGTGTAAAGAATGCTTCAGTATCGGATACAGAAATGGGTATTGGTGGTACTTGTCAGTGGAAATTTTGCTCCATCAATCCGCGAACTACAATTGCTGTATTGTTCGAAATTGTTGCGCAGGTTATCCTGCACTTTGATTCGATTTGTTTTTTGGCCGTAACTTTATATCTCTATCTATTTCACCGTAACAGTATTCCATTTATTGAGGTCTACCTAATAAATAGAAAATCCTAGAAGTTGTGATAGCTTCACAATAACCGTTATTTGTAGTTCTTTTAAGATTATTTATTTTATTGTTTACATCTACGGTTTAGAGGGAAATTTTTATTGCATTTTCTTAAGAAGTATTAATAATATTATAGCATGGTTCTGGAGTACCGCAAGGTTCACATGGTATAGTACAATTTGTGACTCAATATCAGCATCCGGATGGACGAAAGCGCATTCGTGTTACAACTACATGCCGGAATTGGACTGATATGGCAACCCAACAACCGAGCATTGCATATGCTTTTGATCAGGTCATTGCTTTATCATTTTAATTTCTTCGAATTCATATCTGCAATCTGGAGTATCAAGCAAGTGATTCATTTTATCAGAAAGATCTGTTGTTTAAATTTGTCAAGGAATGCTGTTGTGTAATGACGAACGATTGATCTGTTCTATAAATACCCATCATATGAGTATATTAATATGGCTAATATACTTTTTCGTTCAAATTACTGCTTAATGATCATTTTTAGGTAAATCATTTTAGTATATTATTTTAGGAAGCGGGAGCAGTGGTAATGGCTCGATTAGCTTCTTGGCGTGCATCATCAGAAAACGACACTCCAGATGCACTGCGGTGGTTGGATAGAAGTTTGATTCGTCTATGTCAGAAGTTTGGTGAATATCATAAGGCAAGTGTTACCTCCGTTCTACTATTTCTTGATTCTATAGCAGCATTATAAACGATCACGTTATTTTCCCGGATTTAGAATTACTTAAGTTTTCCAAAAAGTTAAATGTAAGCCACGAGTTAGGTCTGAGCACTCTAAGAACTTGGTGTAGCAGAATCTAAATTTTTTCTGTCTTATCAATCTAAAATTTTTGTGTTGTGTTTCCAGGATGATCCGTCATCATTCTGCCTATCAGAGAAATTTGCTCTGTTTCCGCAGTTTATGTTCCATTTGCGACGATCACAGTTTTTGCAAGTGTTTAATAATTCCCCTGATGAAACATCTTATTATCGGTGATTTGCGTTTATTTTCAAAATGATATTACAGAATTAGTGTATAATTAGTTCTCTCAATATTGAAATTAGTCAAAATCGTTAAATACTTGTAGGATTCGATATTCTAATATCATGTTCTGAAAGGTAGATATTCGTTATTTTCAGACATATTTTGATGTTCGAAAATGTACTGGAGAGCACTACTATGATACAGCCTGTATTGTTTGCTTATTCTTTTAATGGCCCACCGGAACCAGTTTTACTGGATACATCCTCTATTCTTCCAGATCGGATTTTGTTGATGGATGATTATTTTCATGTTTTAATTTATCATGGCCAGGTTGAGATTTTTGTGAAATCTTTTATATGACGAATGCATATTTTTGAATTCTAGCCTTGTGTTTTTTAACATTTCATATTTCTAGACAATTGCCGCATGGCGTAAAATGAATTATCACGAAGACCCGCAGTACAGTGCTTTTAAGCAGCTACTAGAAGCGCCAATAGCTGATGCAACAACAATTTTACAAGAGAGATTCCCGATGCCGCGTTATATCGTCACCGAATATGAAGGCTCTCAGGTTCGTTTCCATACTTTGTTATGATTGGAAATCTTTATATTAAGTTAGGTGTCTCTAGCTAGCGACGCTGCGGTTGTTGTCTTCAAGTTTAAAAAAATGAGGTTATTTAGGAACTCAAAAACAGAGCTAGGATTTTTGCCAAATGTTTTCAAGGCTTCCGATTGGAAAAGAGAATGAGGTGGCATTTTTTTTCTCATCTTCACTTGTTTTTTCGGATGAGCTTACAGTTTTTTTATTGCAAAATTTGCTATGCTTTATTATCTACAACCTTGCGATACTCGACTTAAAACTTATTTCAGGCTCGATTTTTATTATCCAAGGTTAATCCATCCTTGACACACAATAATCCATATGCAGCGGTAAGGCTCACATTTTCGTAATCGCTTTTGTTTTTTAGAGGAGAAATGTTTCACGTATGATGTTTAGTAAATTCAAGTTAGTGTGGGATTTTTCTAAATTTAATATCACTTAATCTCATGGTATCTCTGCTTTGCGATATTGAATCTCGTCAAGACTGCTATGAGTTCCACCTTTCGTTATATTGTGTGCTATGTGATTGTTTTATCGTCGTTAGGAATGCAAAAAAAGCTTACGAAAAAGCTCTTGGAACATGTTGAAATCCTAATTTTCCCGTGCTCATTTCGTAATGCTGCAAATACTGAAACTGGAGTTTCAGGAAGGTGGTGCACCGGTCTTTACGGATGATGTATCTTTGCAAGTTTTCATGGAGCATCTCAAGAAACTAGCTGTATCCTCATCCACTTAGTTTATTACATTAGCATCCATATATCATTTGTTACTAATTTTGATTTCGACTGTGATATGACTGTGTAATTAAGTCGTTTTTCAGCCGTTCCTCTCGCTGTTTTCACCTCTTTGTTCCTCAGTACTTGTTTTCTTCCAGTATGCTGTTATATAAATCTTCGGAATAAAGCTTATTTGGTTGTCAAATTATTCAGCATAAAACTGCCTAGTTCAAATATGATCAGTTATTGCAAAACAAGCTGAAGATCTTATATGTCTTGGTTTGAAGGATCTAGAAATTACGTATCTCTTTTCTTCAGTCATTTAGGATCTAGGAAATGCTGAATTGCAGCATATTTCAACTTGTAAAAAGCTAACATTAATGCTGTCATTTTTCAACATTTTAGCTATGAAACTGTTGGTATTTCAAGGCTATAATTTTGAGATTAGTAATTTTCAGACTGGAATTTGCAGATCTTCGTTAGCATTTGTAAGAATTCTAGAGAGAAATGACTATGTATTCCTCAATTTCCTGATAGAGAACAGGCGTATATCTTCATGATGTAATTTATTTCTGTATGGGATATGTTTTATGGGAAGTTTGTCCACTCCAAACATGAAATACCTAAGAATTTAAAAATTAAAAAGATTTTGCTGAGTTGAAAAAAGAAACTGAGTATTGAAGGAATTGCTTTTTGGGAGAAAGTAATGAGCAATTGAGTTATAATGCAACTGCAAAATGTAAATTTTGCAATAAAAAGAACTTCTTTTCTTTGTTGACTGCTTAATTCGTCAACTAAATTGGTTTTTATTATTGTTTACTTCATTATCTTCAATGTTGTGTTAGTCTAAACATTACGATAACTTCAAATTTATTCATTTAGTCAAATGTATAAGATACTGTTATTATTTTTAATACCGCAGTGATCTATGACCTATGCAAAGATGAAAGTACGTCACGGTTATACTTTCCTCCTTCTCCATCTGTGTGATGGTTGCAGGATTTGACTTTGATGTGAGTTTAGATATCGTACTAATAAATTAATTTTAAAACATTAAGATGAACGAGACGAACAGACGTCGTGTTGCAGAAGCAACGGAATGTATTAGAAAGGCCGAAACATTGTGAGTTAATTTTTTGAGCAATGGAGGGCCTTAGAAAATGTATGCTTTTCCGGGTTATTGCTTTCCTTGATTTTTATTGTAAATATCCGAAACGGAATTTGCTCTACTAATTTCGTGATCATATTTTAGCCTGAAAACATCGATTATAAGAATGAAATTCAAGCCTGATTACGATAGTGCAGCAATGGAGTACGATCGAGCGGCCGTTTGCTTTAAAAATGCTTCACAAATGGAACAATCACGTGATGCTTATCTGAAAGCTGCTGAAATGCATAAAGAAAATGGCAATTTATTTCACTGGGCCAAGTAAATATTTTATCTTGTAAATATAACTTCACTAACTAATTAATTGGCCTATTTGAGTAATTAAATCGTTTGATTCGAAATAATGGTAAAAAGCGCACAGTAACAAACTCATTATTCTAATGCGACTCATTGTTCGTGTCTCCTCATTTTTTTATAACTTCTTGCAGAATCTCAGCTAAGAAACTAATCGGTAAGATTAAAATGTCTAACTGAAAATACTGAGTTGTGCATATTTTGCAGTAATAATAAATGCTGTTTTTTTCCTCCTTTGTGGTCGAAGAGACGTTTTATCGGTGATTGCTAATCAATGATTGCTTAAACGAACAGCACACTTATTATTTAGATTACTTCTTGTAGATGCAATGAAAATGCAGCAATGATTTGTAAGGAAATGGGTGATAGTTGTGGTGCACTGAAGTATATGGATTTAGCTGCAGATGGATATGCTGAATCAGGAAGTAGTGATTCATCGGCTATGGCGCTTGATAAAGCTGCAAAAAGTTTAGAAGATATAGATCCTGAAAAGGCTATTAAGGTCGTCACTTTGTCAGTTACTTTTTTTTCCGAAGTTACTCTTTGATGTTAGCTTTGATGAATTTTATCTTAAATTCACTTTTCGAGGTTTGTAAGGAGGGGATATATAAATTGTGAAAGGCATTGTCGTGAGATTATTTTTTAAAAATGCAAATTTGATTCTAGAACTTCTTTCAAATGATAATTCTGAAGAAGAAGCAAATTTTTTGAGTTTTATCCAGTTTTCGAAAAATGGGGTCTCCCCTTCATCTTTGCTTTTTGAGTTTAAATTAGTTCAGTTAGCCTTTTGTTATCAATTTGAATATGAAGTGAATTAAATTAGAAAGTCGGTTTCAAGAGATAGTTCTTTGAAAGGTGGTGATTAGGAACTTTTGATTTGGTGAAATTCTGCAGGTTTATCATAAAGCACTAACAATGGTGCAAGAAACAGATCGTTCACGTATGGCTGGTGGATTTATGACCCGACTTACTAAACTGTATTTGAAACTGAAACGGTACAAGGAAGCAGCTGATATGATTAGTGAAGAAATCGAGAAATATATGGAAGTTAAAGTATTTTTTAACGTTATTCTTGTTGTGACCGCATATGAAGTTTTTTGAGTCATAAGAAAAGTGAAAATCATGTATATTATATTTGTTTTTGAAGTTTCCTGCGACGAATTTCGATTTTCAATGCGAATATCAAAGTGATGCTTATCAGTCCAATTAAGTAATGCTTTAAAAAAGTAGTTTCATAGAAGCAGCTAAGTATGATTTCCTCCATTTTTAAGGGATGAAAATTTAAACCAATTTGAATGTAAACTTATATAATTTAAATGCCATTTGTCTCATACTTTTCATGCCTAGCTGTTACTTTCAAAAAAACTGAAATTATTTCATTTTTGACTTTATAAAAGTTGCATGCCGTACACATTTGAAAAATATGCTATAGTTGTGCGATGGTTCATTATCTACTTGACGAAACATCTTTTGATTCATCTTTATCACTCATTGCGCTTTGTATTATTACAGTCATCCTTCTTGTTTTAGGAAGCTGGTCGAGTGGGACAGCTAACTATTGCTCTTATTCTTGTCCAACTAGCATGTGATGATGTAGTATCAGCGACAAAAAGTATTCAAAACTCGTTGAAGTAAACTTTACTGTTCGACATATGCTTCATTTGACATCATTATTACTGTTGTTTTCTTTTTTTAATTTCAATGAGCAAAATATAAAGTTGTTTCTTGTTTATTCAGATGTGAAGAATTTGAAATTTCGGAAGATGCGAAGGTTTGTTGTGCGTTGATCTCAGCGTTCGAATCAGGTGATAACAATCGCTTTCAACAGGTCCTTCAGCGACCAATTCTAAGGAGTATGGATAATGAGGTAGTTGTTGCTTTTGAAAAATTTTTTAATTTCAGGATTTTCGTCGGCGAATCTCTCATCCTAGTTTTTTTTAGAGGCAAGATTTACATTATTTCCTTCATAACCAAAATTTCTTGTGTTTAAACGGATAGCACTTTAAACTTAGTTTTTGTCTATTATCTACCATTACAGGATAAAGTTGCAGAGTTGGTTACCGTTTTCAAAATCAGTCATTAGGGATGTGCAACGTGATAGTCAAGTTTTTCTTTTTTCAGTATCTGCGCTTAATGAAAGAATTAAAAGCCAGTTCCGAAGTAAGTGGTGTGAATAACGATAACGGTACTGATGAAGGAAGAGATGATGGAAGTTGTGAAGATTTAAAATAGCTATGTATATAATTATTAATTAAAAATGCAGTAGTTTTTTCTGTTATATAGTTTTATTGGTGACGTCTGTAATAGATGGTAGAAATTTCATTAAGTTAGGCAATCTCTAGAAGGAAAAAATTTCATTAAATTAGAAATCTCCTGGAAATTTCCAAACTTTTAAAGATTTTTAACAGGAAAACCACTGAATTAATAATCTTTGCAAATGTGTTATGATAAACTTAAATCGTAGAAGTGTTTACCATCCAAATCACTTGTTTGGTTCCGGTTGTGTCTCTCTTATATTCATTTAAAACCATTAGTTTGTCTTGGAACAGATTTTATTTTCTGTCTCAATCTTAATTCTTCTTCCACTTGAACGAGAGTCTTGTATTTCATATAGTGTAAAAATGATTCACTCGGCTTAGTATTTCCTGAAATATATTTAATTTTCATTCTTTAAAGGGTAGGAGCATGATTGCAAACTTATTTGAGAAGGTCACGTTCAAATATAAGCCTTGCTTAATTGTTATATGCAAAACATACGCATTTCCTTCATTTGATGGTGATATTCTCTTGGAAACTGAAATACGGTAAAGTTAATCTTTTTTCATTAAAATTTGAGCAAATTGTCATATTTATGATATTTTATTTAAGTTTCAAATTCTTATTTTTAATAATTATTGTTGGGAATAGAGTTTGTTAACTGCGCTAGTGCATTTTGTTTTTTTTATAATATTTCCATTTCTACATTTAAAATAACTTAATCTGTGTATTGTATGTTTACTAGTTTGTTATTGTTGTTTATAAAATGAATGAAAAGCTTCATGAACTTATAACATATTGATCATTCTGAGAAAATTAGAAAAAGATCATAGGTTATCAAAATAAGTGAACGACCGGGTTTAATGATATCATGGCATCGGTTCCCATGGTGATTGCTTTCGCTTTCAAGAGCTTAATTTGAGATGCTCGTTCAATAAGTACTAACCTAATTCTGTCCATGTCTATTCGAAATGAAATAGATGAACTGGAGAAACGGCTGGTAAAAATGGATTTTAAACTGGAAATAGCCAAAAAAGCGAGAGTAAGTTAAATTATATTCTTCGCTGAGATAAGTTTTCTGCAATAATGCAGCAACCTAATCAAAGTTTTGGTGGAACAGTAAATCCCTTTCAGATTGATACTGTCCTGTTATCAGGAGACAATATGTAAGTACACAGAACGAAAAGCTTTCCCTACTTATCTTAACATTTTCAATTCTCCTTTTTTTTCCTCGAATTTTCGCCTAGCTATTTACTACTTCAGCTGGGAGAAAATTGATTTCTAATTCCAAGTAAAGATATATTCATTGACTTTCCTTAATTACAACTTTACAAATCATCATTTCAACTAACAATTTTAGTCATGGTGGGTATAAAAATTTTTTTGATGAGACATGTAATCATGAAGATAAATCTGCTTATTTTTAAACAATCCTTTTTCAACTATAATAGGTAAAATTTGTTGTAATTCTATTGAGGATGAATATGTGAATTTCTTACAACAAAAGTATCCTAGCTGGAAACCACCTGAAATGCAAATATACAAACAGGTATTATTTGAATGCTTCAATTACTTTTATCATTAAAATTTCCTTCCATTTCTTTCACTCATAATTTTTAGGATCAGAAAGACTAAATTTGAATTTACACTTTTTTTTTAAATCTTTGCTACCAATAATTATTTTGTATGCTTTATAAAAAGAACGCACAAAAATTGACAAAGACGAAAATTATGATAAATGAATAAAATTTGATGTGAGTTGGTGAGCGTTTTTCTAAACTTATATTGTTTTCAATTTATCAATAGCCATCAGCATCGAATCAATTCCAACGATCTATCCTAGACAGTCTGGCAACGAATAAATATCACTGGGATCTTGGAAAACAATTCATTGCCCCAAATAAAGAATTAGAAGTGGGTAATCTTGAACCAAGTGATCCAATACCATCAAGGTAAGAGTTTGATCCGAGATTTTCTTTTTTAGGAATTTTGATGATCTGTATCATTTTTCCTGGAGATTGAAGTTTTTAAAATTTCATTTGAAATCTTCTTTTGTAGTGGACCAGCATTGGAGCCTGATTTAATCAGGATTAAAAAACGATTAGGCGAGATAGCCGAAGATTTAGACAACTTACGTGAACATCGACTTCATTTATCCACCGCTGATTACTATCTTACATTGGGACCTGAATGTTATTCCTCGAAAAGTCAAAAAATACCTTGGAAACAAGCAGAAGAGTCAAATATCGTTCAACTAAAAAGCTTACATGAATTACGTGCACAAATCAATCAAATCGGTAAGCAAAGCTTATCGTTATTTTTGGATCTGTTGAAAATTTTCGAAAGTACGCTTTTCATAAAATAAATTTAATTTATACCTGAATTTAATACTTCTTTTAGATTCTTGCACTTTATTGGATACTCCACGACCAAGCAATGAAGATTATGAATGGATGCGGTTAGAACATTTGCAAGAATGTACTAATAATGTAGCAAGAAAAAGAAGTGATAATCAGAGTGAAGGAAAGTTTGAACAATCACTTACTGATAAGAAGAAAAATTCAAATGTGTTTTCGACAGAGCAACAGAAAGAATCAAATTATCTTAAAGAGGCACAATGGATTAAAGGAAATTGTAATTAGTTTATTGTTATTAGTTTAATTTTATCTTAGAATTGAGGAGAGAGTCTATTCGATATTGTAATTTCTTATTTGAAATGAATCCCATGTCAGTATGTCACCCATGAACATAAAATTTTACCATTTGCAACTGAAATTTCATAATTTCTGGTTTCCTTTAGTATTTTCATCAAGAAGAGTAAATGAATTATTTTAAATACGGGAAATGATCAATGGTAAATCATATTTGAAGTTTCAGTAACCTTGGTAGAAACATCTAATCTCTCTCAAATATTGGATGCGCAAAGAGTTGATCAAAAATTGTCAAATCAAGAAGTGATGGCTTCAAAGTCGAGGTTTTTTTTTTTTTTGTTGGTTATGTGTTTCAAAAGTACTACGATGTGTAATAGCTAAGAAAATGAGACGATAAATCAATCGTTTCTTCAGTGAGAATTCTTTCAGTTAGCACTGCTAAGCTATGAAAATAAATGTCAACTTGTTTCAATCTCCTCTACTTTTTTAGTTTTCCGGAAGAACTTTTCAGGTCTACCGAAATAGAAAGCACCTCACAGGCTCAGCATCTATCAAAAGGTACAGACGATGGATATAATTTCCTAGCCAAAATCCTAGGAACCTCAACAGATGATACTGCTAATAAAAAATCAGCATTTACCGATAAATTTCATGATGGAATGTTGAAAACGGAAGATCTAAATGCCGAAGACTCCGATTCTGATTTTTTCGCCTGAGTTGTTCCGGTACTGTTAACGACAATGTTTGAAATATGTCATCTGTTTGTCAGTTATTTGCTTGGACTTTTCCCGTGAATTTTCCATGCAATTAATTAAAATGAATTTTTCTTTTGTCATCTTCCTATCACCATCTCTGAGAATTAACATCATGCTGGAGTGTTTCCCATACATTTATGTTTCTTGCATTCTTCAATGTCAATAGCCAGGAAAGATTTGATCTGTTTCAGTTTCAGTACTTAATTCTGTTATGGCTCCACCTTGCTCATATTCCCACTTCACGTGAATTGCTTTGATCCTCTTAAATCTTATCGTAATTTATGGGAATGTAAGAAGAAGGATTAAAGAAGGAAATTAAAGGCTTGATTTGAAGAACTGTGAACGAACACATTCCCGATATGTTACTTACCTCTGAAGACCTCTATCATTTACTTGGTAGTATCTCACCTCTCCTCAATCTATCTCAATATGACCGCAACTGCTCGAGTCGCTTTCCAGAATATTTGTTTTCCTCATCCTATCGAAATCGGAAGAGACAGGTACCTTAATAATATCGTCCTCTATTTTCTCACCCATTGTTTTACGTATCTTCCTTATTATATTGGAGATCTTCACGTTTCAGTCACATCGGCAGCAATTGTTGTTACTGAAATATCTGAACTTCTGATTGAAGGTAACAGCCATCCATATTATTCAAGAAAATTTCATATACATTCAAGAAGACATTAATAGCAACGATACATACTAAAGAATCATAAGTATTTCAACAACAAACAAGAATGAATTAATAAGGAAGAGTTACAATGTCATGGAGAATTAATTACTCCTGGAAGAAAACAATCAAGTGATTCATTTCTACCATTACGTACAATTCTTGCGATCACTTCAAAAATGATGTAACATAACAACATAATACAATAAATGTCTATGTAGTAAAAAGAGAATTATGTGAAGAAAAAAATACCATGACATTTTTTAGAGAAAATCATGAAAAGGGAGATCAGTAACCCATTGGAAACACATAGTAGGTATTCTGCTTTCTATTTCTCTTCAATGAAAATAGAACGTAGAATTTTACAAGGTTGAAAAGACTGGGGACATCAAAAATTAAGAAAGTATCTTATTTTGATTTTTTGATATTTGTATAATTTGATTTGACACTTCCCGAATTTTTCCAGAATATGTTGGAAAGCCAAACTTAATTTACAATTCTTTCATGTTTACAATATATGCAAGAATTTTGGGAAAAAAAAAGTGGCAAAATTCCGACGGAATCAACTGCTTCAAAGTGAGAAAGTGAAAGTTTTGATTTGAAGAACAATTCTGAAGAGAGATTGTTTGAAGATAGAAGCGTCTATTCTAGAAAAGCTTCAAATATACCAACAATAAACTATACCAACACATTAGTCGGTAATGATCAAACGATCAAATAAGGGGCGGAATAGACGGTTTTGACAGTTGTCAATCTCTTTTAAAAGATAGCCATGGAACAGGTTTCTATAAAACTTTAGCAATTTTTTTCGGAATATTTCACAATTTTCAATGGATATCACTAATCTTTGTCCCTCGATCCTAACACACCATAAAATCTCATTATCACGGTAATGAGTCATTCACACGATTGGTGATTTTCTTTTCTTTCGGTATAAACGGCAACACTTTTAGATAAGAAGCTTTCTCAATCACTTTCATCATACAAGTTGGGAATGCGTATACGTCGTAGTTATTTTCGCCCAGTTCATGAGCTAAACCACGTGAGCGTAAACCACGTTGTTCACGAGTAGCACCTGGAACAAATGATTTTAATTGGTGGTTCTTTATCAAATAATGATAATATACGCATCCTTAGGGTTTTTAAAAACATAAATGATTAAATGGCTGCCATCATGAACCTTCCTATTCAAGATTCTTATAGTTGGCTGTGTTTTGATGGAGCCTGGGCCTCAACAAAAAATGTACTCTGCAAAATAACCGGACAGTTTTGGCATTGCGGACAAACGGTATTCTAATAATTTCGTCTGACTAATGCAATATGAACTACTGGCTTGTTTCAGGAAATCAGTGCACTGAAATTTATTGAATCTTTAGTAAGGTTTTCTACTATTATAATTCGAAATTACCTGAAACAGTATTGTCAAGAACGCATGCGACAAATGCGCCAACGAACATCGGTAATGTAAGAAGAACCGTAAGCACTTGATCGATCACAGAGATTCCTGAATAAATATGATAATTAAGGCAGAAAGGCTTGGTTTTTTATAAAACAGAACAAAATAATGAAATATAATAGTCAAAGAACATCTAAGGAAGAATGAAAGAAAGTGGAACCTGTATTGATAGGATTCTCTCGAAAATAGCTTGGCACAATCATTCCAACCATTATGGAGAATCCTAGTACTGCTATATTCCGTGTACATTTCAAATCGACCTGAAATAATATGTAAAGCAGAGTAATTTTTAAGAACATATTTCTCAGCATTTAACAAAATGCACAAAGTTAATGTAACGTTTCCTGCATCAACACATTGATATTAGTTCTATGTTTGATCTCGTCACTTACCTTAATGAACACTGATCATCCCAATTCATATATGAAGGTTAATTCAGAATTTAAACTATACCTGTTGGATATTGGCTATTGCTACACCACCAACCATTGCCATACTGCTAGCCAAAATACCACCAACCAGTGGATCTGGGATCGTTGACAATAGTGCACCGACCTTCGTAAAGACGCCCAATAGGATGAGTATCACTCCAGCTAATACCATTGTAAACCGACTTGCTACCTGAAGCCATTAAGGGAAGACTAATGAGTTGGACAGAGACCCAGTGGATTTCCATTTAAAATGCTGATACATAAAAAAGTAATGATCGGTGCAGCAAGAAGAGATAAGTGCTATCAAGTATCTTCATGCTTGGCTAGATAAAAAAAGGTTTAAAAAATAATGAAATTCAAAAAGCCAATTATAAATCCTAGTTTGCTATAAATTCAGAGGGATTCGCTTACTCGAGTGACACCAATGACACCAATATTTTCCGTGTGCGTTGTCATACCGACGCCTGGGCCAAGTAATCCAGCTAACAAGGAACCACAACCTGAATTCTTTTATTGTTTTTATCAAAGTGAAATAAATATGCAACAAAACTATTTACAGTTTTTAATAATTTGTCAAAAATTTAAAAAAAAAAAAATTATTAATTCAATATTACCTTCAGCCAGAATACCACGATTGATTGCATGTGAAGGTGGTGAGCGTTCTTCGGAAACACGTGCCGCTGCATGATAATCACCAACCGATTCGAAGACTGATGTTAACGCCGAAATAACGAATGCACAAAAAAGTCCAGTATGAAATTTCGGGACACCTAATTGGAATAAAAATAAATAATGGGAGTAAACACGACAAATAAATTACACGAAAATAGTAAATAGTTAAAAGGAAAATAGTAACAGTAGTTCAAAAACCAATTTTTAATCCATTTATTCTTCTTCATTAAAGCTGTGAAATTCACTCAACCGAAGGCATCACTTTTTTTTGAATTGTTCATCTCAGAAAAATTGAAAACAGTTTCTGTGGACAGCAATTTCAGATTAGGTGTGACAGAATAACGTGGGTTATCTTGCGTTACTCCGTCACACCTAATCTCAAATTCAAAATATTCAAATCTAACCAGGATATGGTAACCGTAACCATTCGGCATGCTTGATTACTGCAAGCGTTTCATTCTTATCCAATCGAGCAGCACTATCAGGTGCCGTCAAATCTGTCAACGTAAGAAACAAGCAAAAGCCCCAGGATGTCAATATAGCGATCAAATACTGAATCATATATCATTTCAGCTAACGAATTCATAATTTATTTTTAATCTTAAATTCAACAAAATCCCTATGTAATCAAAGGCAAATTGTAGCGAATATATTTGAACATTTAGTATCTAATATTAACTTTTTTCTAAACTAAAACAACTTTCAAAATTTACCGGATACTGGCCGAAAATATTGGTCCGAACGATAGCGAAACGATTATTTTTGTAACCAAGTGTAGGCACTTTCCAATCTGCCAGGTACAAAATTGTGGCGAACAAAGCAGCTGCTTGTCTAAATTTAAAGTTTAAATTTGTAAGAAAATCTAATATGTGAACGTCAAGATTTCCCACTTCTACTGAATGAGCTAACTACCACTTATTAAGTTCCTAACCTTTTTATTTAACACTTCTTCGAATAACTAACAGTTAATCACCACTTCTTTTTTCCCATCTTCCATTCTCAGGTGCCGAAAATCCATGCTTCCCAAAAATTCTTTGAACTCTTAAAAATTTTTAGAATTTATAAAAAAAACTTACATTACAGCAACCCAATGTTTCGAAATCCGTTCAACGCACAGATCAACTGCACTGAGGACGAGGAGTAACATAAGTGGTGATACAGTAATTGGTCCAATAAATTTTGTCAGTACACCAACTACACCCGTCACACCAATTATCATTGGTACTAGGGACGATGCCATCAAGCATCCTTGAATCTACATTTTCATTTATATTTTTATCTACTTTCTAGGATTTTTTCTCTTCTCAATATTCTAGCAAATCACTCGATAAGTCTACTAAATTCATCATAAATTTATTCAGTTAAATTTCCACTTATAATTGTTCCCTGTTCATTTAATTACCAAGAGCCAGATGTTGATATACGTTCATATTAGTAAAATTGAAGTCTTATAAGTTTAGCCGTAAAGTTGTCATGAATTAAATTTACTGCAAAAAAAAAAAAAAAAAACAGGTAAGGATACAGAAGATAATATGCTCAGTAATAAAGAATATTATATTACTGAAAAAAACTCGCATAAAAAGAACTCTTCTCTTCCTAGAATATAGTAGCATGCAAATTTAAAGCAACTGAAAAGAATTGAAATAAAAATTTAAAATAAAATACTTACAATAGCAAGTTTATTCTGATAAGCAGAAGCAGCCACAACATCATTATCCGTAAAAATGCATTTATATTCGGGTAATTGCATGAACACTTGAATCGATGGGATATATGCAAATGCTGTACCTTGTAAAAGCGCTAATCTGAAATATTTCCTTAATAATGTTCCTAAGCTTTCGGGAACTTTACAATTTCTTGGTGTTGCATAATCATTTTGACTTTTTTTACACTTTAGCGATAGTTTTGAAATTTAAGAGACATAATTTCTTTTTTTTTTTTTTGAATTCAAGAGATTTAATTTCTGGTAGTTATTGTAACTATGGTAGAATACGTACTATTAAAGATCAATTACCTATTTTTAAAGCATAATGTGCCGGATCGTATTGCAGTGCAGTGCAACGTCCACTTCGGGCTACTCTCAATTTAAAGAAAAAGAACCTTGTCCCAAACATCGTCTGTACGATGGTTGATATGCCACTAACAACGAATGTTGACGAAATAAGTAGTATCCGTACTGTGTATACATCGCGACCGGCACAAAGTTCATTTGATAGAATAAATGGAATTGTTAAAAGAGCGCTTACACATACCATTACTTGCTGAAATAAACACCATAAGTTTCATCCTAAAGTAATGACAATCATCAGTTATCTTCTAAACTATGATTAAATCAAGAGGGATACAAAGCATCTCTTCTTTATTGCAAATCACTGATCTGTGTCAGTCAGTCTACCTTCATTAAGATAATCATTAATAACATAGCGGGTGTATTAACTATCAAAACTTTTCAACCTACTTTAGTATTAATTGGAAAATTCTGAAATTCTGAATAGATTTTAAATCTTAAGAAGGATACGGAAAGACAAAAATTCACAAGTTGTCATCCACTTAAACGATACTATCCAACAATACAAAATAAATTGGGAATGACCCGAAATAATTTATGTCACAACAGATCTTGTCCTCATATTTTAAACAATTACATACAGGTAAATGTAAATCAGATATCTTAAAATATATTTTAAGAAATGCAAAATTTAAAAAAAAAAAAAAGAAACACTGAAACATACTTGGAATAATTGTAAGAAAAAAGCATACTTACCTGCAACGCAAAAAGTAACGCAAGTGAAATTGGAGGATTCTCATTTGCTTTGTAGAAACGTCTCTTACGTGTCACTTCGATCACATTCATCGGTATTTCCTTCACATCTTTCTCTATGGAATTTTCATTTTCCATTCCGTTCATTTCCTTACTCTACTCTATCTATTAATTACTTCCTTTTTTGTTGAATGTTATTTCAAAACAAACACGCAACGTAAGAGAAGATTATGTACTGTTGCTAAGAGACAAATACAAATAAAACATAACCTTTCTCAAAAGTCAAAATAACCGCATGAATTATATCGATGTAATATATTGTGTTGAATATTCAAATAATAAAGAGAATCTGTGATTCATATGCATTGGAGAGAAAGATATTTTACACAGAATCTTATGGTTATCTTTATTATCATTATATAAACAATATATGTTAGATGTAAAACGATCAATAATGAATGAAATTAAGATGGAGAGTAGAAGAATACATTAATTACTATTTCATATACAATTTATCTTTAACTTTACTAATGTCTTCCTCTTACAATTATTCAAATTGCAGTAATTATATCATTACATTATGAATGAATAAAGGAAGAAGAACAACTGTCACATAAATTACACATTCAATCATTTTTCGAAAAGTAACAATATTTCGATAAGTCTTAACAGATTTTAGTAATTAAATCAACTATTATACAAATTTTCAAGCTATACGCATGCCCAACGTATGAAATTGATGAAGATACTGCTTTGACAAAAGATAAAATGAAAAGCTATCGAAAGGTCATAAGGGTCATATCGTTTGTTGCTGCGCTATTGAATATTTTGCTGCATAGACATGAATGTAGGTAAAATCTGTTTCTCTGTTCGAGAAAACGTTATACCCAAAGGTACAGTAATTAGTCAAATTGGTGACCCTAAAAATTAGCCGACGAATTTACCAACGAATATTATTTAACGCACAAAGATTTTTTTTTTCTGAAACACATTGGGTCAATTTTTGAAGTTCACATAGAAATAATTTCTAATCTTCTAATCATGCGACATTTATATATACTATTTGACATTCTAAATGAGCTACTTGTAAAACGTGTTTTTCATCATTTCCTTCATTAAAATGATTAAAATTCACCATTAAAACAAGTTTGTAAAAAGGCTTTTGATGGGACTAAAATTTAATTTCTTGTGAAATTCCTCTAATTTTCAAACGTGGTTTTATGCAAAACACACATACACTTCACTGATTGCATAAAATAAAATATTAGACTTTTTACCTTTAGAACTATTAAACAAAAATAAATAATTCTTTTATAGAATGCCTTAATTTCCCAAGAGAATTTTTTCCTTTTTTATCGCAAAAATTAAACAATTTTTAGCATGAAAATATAAAAGTGTATTAAAAAATTTCTGAACTGGAAATGTTCTTTACTTCCTTCCTCATTTTAACTCTTCTAAAGATTAAAAAACCATTAACTCTATCATTAACAAAACTTTCCACAGCTTAACCATAGCTAATCCATTAATTCCATTATCTTATATTACTTTACTATAAAGATGATCGTTGATAAATTGCATTAAATTTGTGAAATATTACGAGAAAAAAAAACAAAAAAAGAGAATATTTGAATGATTATCATTCATAATTTGTAAACAATTATCAAAGGAACGATTATTTTATCCTAAAAATTAGAGAAGAAATTTCAGTAAACTTTTATTAGATTTTAAAGTAAATTAAATCAGAAGCAAAACTTTTTAACCAATAAATATTATTTGTAAAATTTGGATGAATTATTCAAAATCTTTTCTTTTTTCTTTTTTTTTAACAAATAATACCTTTCTTTATATAACTTACGTTTACATTGCAAAATATAAAACGAATTGGTTATGATTTATGATCAACTATTTGTAATATTTGCCAAGAATGAAATTAAAGTTGTTTTCGTCTTATACAAGGAAGAATACCTTAAATATTCTTAAAGTTAGACAGAGAATTGTCATTCAGTCATCATAGATTCTTTTTTTATTAAATCCTCTCATACTTTGTTACTTCCTAAGTTTCACTAAAAAGTTTAACATGTTCATCAATAAATTGTATCATGGAAAATGTCACTATTTAAGTTTTAAAATAAATCAATTCTAATTTACTCAACTTGAAGTAATAATTACTCAATACTAAGTAAGAATTATCTCAGGATTGCATTATGTTTTACTTTGTACAACATCTCATTTCCTGATAAAAGAACAATATGTTTTGCATCAAGAAATCTTAAAATTTTATAAGGATCAAAGTAGAGTTTCAAATAAAGTGATCGAAATTTTGACCAGTGAGGACAATGGGACATAAAAAAGAATTGAATGAATCATTGAATAGAAAATCATTATGATCACATAGCATTTCCCTATAGGAATTGTTGAATAGATGAATGTTTTTTTTTTTTTTTCTTTTTTCTGAAAATAAATTCATACCATTCTCATAGGGATGGAAGAAGCCTTTGCTATTTCTTACGATTCAATACCATGCAAAAGTGGGAAAACATGATTTTTGATGTATTTATCAGATTAAATAGTTTTGTAATCATTTAATTTATGCAAGAATATATAAGCAAATATTAATTTTGTTTAATTACTCGAAATTAAATGGTAAGAAAAAAAAAAGAAAATCAAAGTTCAATTCAATCACGTGAGTGATTATTATTGCACTGCTTGACAGGTAGGATATATTGCATCTATGACAACTAAGTGATAAGGCTATCTTATCAGTTAAAAACAAAATAAACTCCACCATTTCTCAAATTTAGCATTCGTTAAAGCGAATACAAGCAGATGGAAATTTAGGTGTGATATGCTAACTTATCCGAATTTTTTTGCTAATATACTAAACTAAATTACACTTTCACATTAATCAATTCCACTTTCGATTCCCCTCAGTTTGCACTTTGATGCCAGCTAAGTAGCAACTTTAATCAATCTTTAGTCCGGAACTTAATTAATTAAGAAGTTAGAGATTTATGCTTTCATTCTTCCCTTTCACTTCGTCATTTTAACAATTCTACATTAAGTTCAAGCTCAAATAAAACAAGAATTTTAACATTAAAATTCTGACATTAACAAAATATTCCTCGAACAAAATTAACAAAAATGAATGATCAACGATAATTTTGGTAAGATAAAGCAAAATTTCGATATTCTCTAATCGAATATCTGTAAATAATTCAAAATAATTGAGGTTATAAGATATGAAAACAATGTAATTATAAAAATGAGCACAAAAAAATTGAGGTCAGTGGTAGAGGAGAGAAGCAATATGGTTGTTGTCTCGTTGCATATAACAATGATAACAAGATGATATCCTGAAAAGCGGGGGAAAAGAGCAGAGGCGGGAGGAAATGTTCCCAAGGATAGAAGGAGAGGGATGAGAAGCTGTTGCAAGCATAAGCAATTTCTCAGGCTGACGAAAAGTCGTTGTTTTATTTGAAGAGAAGCATTTGGTTGGGTTGTCAATTGATGTAACCAAAAGAGAGGAAAAAGAAATGGATGAGAATAGAGGCCTAGTAAGCATTTAGTACAAATGAAGTACGAAAGCCTTAAAGGAAAAACTCAATATTATAGAGGGAATAACTATGGCCAGTGCAAAGAAGGATCATCATGATGGAAGCTAAAACCCAATCGAGTTAGCTAAAGTGCTCCTTTCAATCTATCTGCAAATGCTTATTGAGCCCATTCAGCTTACAATGATTAATGCTCTTTCGATTTCAACTTCAGCTCCAACCTTAATTGATCCAAACTTCAATCTTAGCCTTAGTCTTAGTCCCAATTCATTACGTCATTCATATCATCAATGCAATAAAACTCACTCCTTCGAAAAATGTTTTTGTCGTTTCAGTCGATTCATTACTACCAAAATACACCAAACATTTGGTTGTAATAAAAAAAGAAAAAAAAAACTGTTAGCGATTGGAAAAGAAAAATGAAAAGAGGTAAGAATATCAGCGATATTTAAGAAATGATTGAGAAATGAAAGATGAAAATGAATAAACGAAGTTTTAAATCTTTGTGAAAAAAAAAGAAGAAAGTACGCTTAAAGAGAAATTGGTCAATTGCAATTCTTTTGGCTTAACTGAAATCAAACAGTGTAATATTTTTTAGGAAAAAATTTTTTGAAGCAATAATTTAGCTTATGAAATCCTACAAGAAATTTTTTTTCAAAATATACGAGAGATTTGGTAAGGATTTTGTAGCTAAGTTTTAAAAAGCCAAGTTTTTTTTTTTGTCCTTTAGTAATCAAATAATTGAATATGAGTGAAAAATTAAACAAACCATTAAGAAAGATACTACTCATATCATTTATTGGCTTTGCAAAAAAAGAAATAAAAAATGAGGACACTCCATTTTCTCGAATAATATTTAGATGTTTGTTAAATCTATTTAAACTGAAAATTTATAAACCTTATTTTAAGCAAACAAAGGAGCAGTAATAAATTTTTTCTCTAACAATCTGTTCTTTATAATTGTTATACATTCTCCAGATGATATTACCACTGATAACAGTTTAACTATAATAAAAATAGCTCTAATTACGATCGCATTTGCAATCATAAATGCTACTAAAATATCATTCGGATGAATTTTTGCATCATCCATCATTCAATGTTCTGATCAGAATAAAAACTTGCTGATCTGCTATTGATTCTGGAAGTTCATAAATATTTCTCACATAGATCATATATGAAGAAGCAACAAAAAGATAGAGTAGAAGAAATAAATATATAAATGTAGATAACTACTATCATTACATTGAATTCTAACATTTTGATCGAGAAAGATTTAGGAATATATTGTAAGCATTAAAGTAATACCTAAATTACTAGGATAATTGCTTCTACCTATACTTCTTCTTTCTATGTTTCACGTGAAAGAACAATACCATGCATCAAAATATTGCAATAGAGGGTTAGAAGTGAACTCGTGACCTTTCATCTGAAAGATCACATTTGTCTTACACTCATTTCATATGAAATACACTGATATTTCATTTATTTTTCGATGAAAGAGAGAGAGAGAGAGAGAAATAAGAAAGTTTGTTGGCTTAATTGTTTTAAAGATGAAAAAGCAATATTACTCGACTACAACATATCTCCGCAAATTTGTCGTCGATAGAAAAGAAAAATGAAATTTTTCGCTATTTGCCAAGTATGGTTTGCACTGTAAATGTCTTCCAGCAAGTATTTTTGTATGATTTATTACATTAAACAGGTTTTTCACGATGAAGTGAAATGCGACGAATGATTAAAAGTAGCGGAAAGTAGGTTAACCTTACCATCACCGGAATAAGCCAATATAAGATTTGTTTTCAGATTTATCATTTCCTATGGAATTTTACTTGATCAAAAAAAAAATTGCAAAAAAGATTTACGCAAAGCCGCTTCTTAGGTATTAAGAGGCACACATTACTTGAGGACTTAAATACTATCGGTTAATAATTTTATTTATTTTCAATATTAATCATTCTGTAACATTTCTTGCAATACCTCCAATAGCAATTTCCTTCAGTTTCAATTTGGAAAGATTAGAAAGAATGTTAAAGATGATGTTTAAAGCATGCAAAACGGCAATCAATGCAAATATCGGTTTTTAGCAAATGTTGTGATAATCGCATTCATCCAAAAGAACGGAAATAAAAATGCTAAAAATTGATTTTAGTGAGAAAATATGCGAAAAATGAAATAAACACTGTTATATTGCAATATCTGCTCAAAGCATACATCATATCAAATCTTAGTACTGATCCACTTTTATCATTTTTACAAAGAGCTATAGATGATACGTAATAAAAAAAAAAATTAGAAAGTTACTGGCAACTTTTTTTTTTTTTTCAAGCGATGTAAGCAATACAATCATTTATTTTAATCAATTCTAGCTGAAATAATTAATTCGAGAAATATGACTATGGGAATAATCAATATTTCTCATCCTTCAACATGATCAATTGTTAAATGATAATGTACTCTTCCGCTAATTTGTTTTCTTTCTTGACCAGAAAGAATTTCAAAAACACTTTTATTAATGAGAAGAAATAGCGAAATGAGTAGAGAAATCGTTAATGTGAATTATTACGAATAATGGAAAAGAGTTTAACCGATCAGGAAGAAAAATTTGTTGCCCTTGAAAAGAGAAGAAAAAGTTTTTACAAACCCCAAAAAAGAAAAAAATTTTGAATAAAATTTACTAAAACGGGATAAATTTCAATGAAGGTTTGTCATTCTAATAGATGAAAATTTGACAATTTTGAAAAATGAAAAATAGGAAAGAAAATTTTATTTATGCAAACCTGCTTACTTAACAATTTTTTAACCTTTTAATTTGACCTATTTATGTGGATAAGATAAATGAGTTTCCCATAACAGAAAACGGATGCTTCGGTAGTTTGAAAAAGTGAAATATTCTTTATTTACATGGATAGAACACTCGGAGGTTTTAATATGGTTAGCATGCTGTCTAGAATGCTTGCAGATAATAATTATAATAATTCAAATTAATATAAACGTGGGATTACAACAATTTAAATCAAAATAAATGTAAAATTATAATAATTCGAACCAAAACATATGTGAACTTCTAATAATTCAAATCAAAACAAATACGGTTTTACAATAATTCGAATCAAAACAAAAGTGAATCACTCATTTGAAAATATTACATCAGCATATTTCTAGAATTACGTTATCATGACGTCCGTCAATCGCATGAATAATGAATTACGCTAAAAGGAAAAAAGAAATTTAAACTTCATTCTGTGTAAGTTTCAAGAGGGTAAGTCACATACATCAAAATAGATTTTTGCTTTTCAAAAACGCAATAGTTTCTGCTGCAAATAACGTTATAACGTCAACAATGACTACGTGGCATATATAACGTAACAGTGACTATGTGGTATAACGTGTGCTACGTGATGTGAAAGGATGGAAGAGTGAACTAATAATTATGCATAAATGCGGCCAGAAAGTAAAGTTGGCTGATGCCCAAATATGCAAATGAGTTGAGGAGGGTGTTGTACTTGTTGTGAGGAAATGAGATAGTTGTGATAGTGAAGAGATGAGGGAGAGATGAGATATATTGACAGTTGGACTATTAAAAATGGTAGTGATTTTCACGGGACATTCCTATCATTCCTTTGAACTTTGACATCGGTTCAGAATCTAATACTTCGACAACAAATCGAAATGTAAAATTTAGGCCAGAAAAATTTGAAAATTTGCAAAAGAATTCTTTCCTATCACCTAAATTTCAATGCATTCTTTCTTCAATTCTCCAAAATGACGAGCTATTGTATTTCTCAACTCATGGCAAAAGTTTTTCTGTATAAAATCTCACGAGAAAAATTTCCAAGAATGATAATTGGGTGTTTGTGATGAATGCGACAATTAATCATTTTGTCAGCGGAATAGAACGAGAAATATCGTAAAACTGCTAAACTGGTTTTAGCAAATTTAAATGAATTAAATTTTAACAGTGAATACATTTATCAATTTGCAATGATAACTTTTCATTTTCTCCGTGGAAATCACAATTAGCTCATAAAATCATTCATGATGATTAGTTTCTTCCGGATAAGAAAAATGAAAATGTCTTGTTATATAAGAATTATATGTATGACATTTTGGAACTTCTTCAAAAGACATTTTCTATCTTTTATTTTTTCCGGTTAATGAAATTTCCACAAAGTCGGAATAAAAAAACACTTGTGGAACGTAGAGGAAATAACAAACTTTACACAGTAATCAATAGTAAATTAATTATTTACTTGTTATTCAGTATTTCTAGCTTAGTAATTTTTACGGCAATAAAGTTGAGAAAAGTAAATTTGGATGCTATGATAATTAACGCCCGTAATATTCCAAAAAATAAATAAATGAAAATATTCCCTAACTTTTTTATCCAATTGTTTGATCAAAAAATTGCATTTAACATACAGTAGTCAGGAAGATTACTACATTAACAGAAAATCATCAGTTTTTCCGAATTTACTTAGTTATATGCATCATTTAAGTGTTGGCTATTTAATGTAATACAGGGTCAATGGTCACTGTGGTCAGAATTTTATCAGCATTATTTAATTTTAGTGAAATTAAAATAAACAAACATTGTCTTCTTTTTATTAACAGATAGCAACACAAGCAGTTTTGCTCATAGATATCTGACAAACCAATCTTAAAATTTTAGATTAAAGCATTACTTCGAAATAATATCAATAAAAAAGAA